>JACEVL010001603.1:0-25630 GCA_020284085.1 Aporrectodea caliginosa
TAAAGACCAACTTGCTTAGACTTCCAAGGGCAGATCGCGGGTCGACCTGATTCTGGTAGGCTTTTCGTCCGCAGCTGTCGTTTTCTTGATGAAGATTTCCCCTCCATAAGTCCAAGCTCCTGTGATACGCTTGTTACGCAGAAGTCCACGTGCTTGGAAAAAAATCTCTGCGTTGGTCTTGGTCAGCTGTTCATTGATACAAATAGACGCACTGGGATGATCGGTGAATCCCGAAGGCTGACGGAGAGTTCGTCGAGCTCTGTAGACCGCGTCACAGGTTTGACGCGAGGTAAAACGTACGACAATAGGCCGTGATGCTTCCTTTCTGCCACGGCGCAGACAATGGGCGATCGAGTTTTAAAACTGATTACCATTAACTGGAAGCCTTAAAAAAGGAAGGAGGAGGAAAAGAACAAGTTATGCAGGAGGAGGAGAATAGAAAGAAGTGAAAGGAGAAAACCCAAGGACTGCAGAGGGAGGGATTAGTAAGAAGTACGGGAGGAAGGTGATCGAGCCTTTCGGATCGCCGGTCCACGTGCCAGGAACAGTCTTTCTGCGCCCATTCAAGAAACCAAAAGTTTACCTCTTTTAAAAAACTGTTTAAAATGCACTTATTACGTAACCACGAGAATCAACATTTGCGCTGACAATAGACATCATCATCAACATCAAATATTCATTTTGGAAAGTTCGACAGTTTTGTTAAGCGTTCTAGAAGTAGCTTGCTACCAACTACGCTATATAAATCGTCGTTATTACAATTACAATTACAAACGAGGAGGAGGAGGAATAGGAGGAAGAGGCCAAGGATGAGGCAGAGGACGAGAAGACTGGCTAAAAGGTGATTGAAGGAGCTATACAAAAACAGTCTTAGCGGCAGTATCAATAACGCCATCCACGCGAATTTCCTAACCCCAGAGCAACCAGGTTGTAGCCAGATTGGCTGTGAAGCCAATTCAAATTGAATTCTTCATAATCAGCGAAGTTTCAGTATTATAGTAAAGTCATATTTCCATAAGATTAAAGACATGGCAATAACTCTTCATTGTGCAGACATATGGGGCATGAATGTAGGCCGATGCATGTTTAAAGACATATAATATAGCACCTCTCAGGTACCTCGAACACTTGGCGCCACCATTGTAAAAATCAGACTAGCATTCTTTGTTTAATACAACTTAGCGCTGTTATTAGCTCAACGAGAATTCAGATCATTTAAACTGGATAATAATGTCGCTATTATTTATTCCGCCGTGTTCGTATCCAATGTCTTTGAAACGATGCGTCTGGTTCCAAGGAATAAATATGGAAACCGCTATAGTTTTTATCGGTGCATCTCCCCATCTATGGTAATATATTCCACCAAGTCTATCAATATAGTGTATGTAGGCTTGATAGTCAGCAGATAGCCAAAGTGACAACTGCGATATTTCAAAATTATTAAAATAAATTCTATTTTTCTGCCATCGTTCAAAAAAGGTGGTGTTGGTCGTAGTATTTCGAAGGTAAAACTCGACACTCTCCCATAGATTCTTAGTGCATTCCGGGGAATCGTCACTAACTATAGCGTATCCATACTGAAGATTGTTGTTCCGCATGAATTCGAACACATCGTAATCAATCGGTTGAAGAATCTTCGAATCGTCATCCAGTCTCCATGCAAACTCAAACCCACGAATGATTACTTGCTCATAGATTAGTTTTGAATGAAAACGACACATGTGTCTATATCCAAGCCTCGAAATACAAGTGCGTTGCCTCAGATTTCTAGGCAAAAAGTCTGGCACTTCAAGACTTATAGTTTGAAAGTAGACTGTTGAATTTGTGCTTGATCGAATTTTCAGGCGCAAGACACTGTAGGGCGGTTCTTTTTCGTGAAAAATCACTATCGGGTATTGAAACTTGTTATTGAAGTGTTTATCGAGAAGGGCTAGAGAATTAGTGACCGTGTCTAGATTTTGAAATCTTATGAGATAATAAATGAAAGCTTTTGGCTTTTTCTCTGGCCATCGCTGAAGCTGGCATTGCAGTAGAAGACAGTCGTAATCACAATTGATGAAATCGACTCCTTTCAGCCGGTGAAATATTTCAACTCCTACTGAGTCATTTTCCCATTTCGTTATGTTTAAGCATTCAATATCAGCATCTTTGGGAGCAGAAACGTTATTGAATAAGCCTGAAAATCGATGTATTATAGACGTAGGCCTATGTAACCAGGTCAATGTGAAAACGATTGATATCGTTAACATAAAAAATATGCTTAGTAGGTTTAGCTTCATTTTCAGAACAGAGGGACCTTTAATTGGATATGCAGTATGACAGGAGCGAACAGTAGAAAGTTGCTGGTTTATTGAACTGACGTATTCCTTCAATCACGATCGATGGGTAAAACTTTGAAAATATCGAGCAGCAAATCTCCGATCTCGTCTGAAAACAGGAAATAAATTCAGCGGCATTTAAAACTGAATTCGTACGTTACTCGCCGACTTCAAAAATCAATGTTCAAAGTTTAGTTAACTAAGAAATTAAATTTTTACAACATATTGCTACCACCATTCGCCGCTCTGCTTCTTAACCACTGAGCTCTTGTATTTTCAGGTAACGAACATCCACCACTGCACGTGCTACAGCAGGTTGACCCCAGAGGTTTTAGGATACGCTTGTTGTCCCATTTACCCGTACACCCGATCTCTGTCGAGCTAAAAAAAAGTAGGCATACTAATAGAAGGCCATAAATTTAATATGTACGAATGGAGGGGTTAAACCAAATGCACATGCTTGCTTATATGAGGGTCTACTGATATTGTATGTACGCAGAGCCGGCTTTAAGTATAGGCGATATAGGCGGCTGCCTAGAGCGGCACTTTTCAAGGGCGGCAAATTCCGGAAAAATAAATCAAGGGAAAAATATTTTTCTTGAAATTTAACTATTAAATATAAAAAGAGCGGCATTTTTGTCCTTGCCTATAGCACAAAACTGTCAAAGTCCGCCTCTGTACGTACGCATATGAAATGCGGGGGGGGGGGGTAACCTCTATAACATGTCTATTGTCTTGTCTTCAACCATCCTCGATCCGAGGGTTGGTCGCTCCATGGACAAGTCTTCTATTTGATGTGTGTGACTGTCCATGTTGCTGATTGGGAAAGTAAGGTGGTAGGTTCCCACGTCTTTCCACCTCGCATTGGTTGATCATTGTGACATGTCTATTATTAGCCTTCAAATGAGCCACTCAAACAGGTAGAAAAGTACTAACAATTAGAAGTAGGATTGTGGGAGAGGTGTAACTTGTATGCCACGTTACCTCTTACTGCTATTAACTGCTAAACTCGTTAATAATATTAATCCTAGATTGTTTCTGGTTAAATATAGACCATTCTATAGGATTCGAGGGAAGGACGTCAAGCGTACGTACGCAGGGAGAAGTACACGTGCATAATTATAGGGACGGGCAGGGGCCACTTGTTCCGGATTTCTGCATACACACTATAATATGGATGGCCCATAGGTTAAACCGCCAGTATATGCACTGTGGAGGTGCTGGTGCTGATGTACTTTTTCACCTGCGATTTGTTTGTGTATTTTTAGCCAATAGGCTATATCAGAATTACGTAAAATGATGAGATTGGGTCGAGTCGAAGAGGCTTCTGCCTTGGCGCGTAGGACAGGCCTGTGTATCGAAAGAACTAATAAAGCGCACCTCGGGAACATTGATCCAAAAGCGGGACTACAAGATCTTTGGAGTCGGGTCAATGAACTTCTGAAGAAGAAGGGAGCGGACCCTGAGGACACCGGAATAACAGCTGCAGAACTGAATGCCCATTACGCTAATACATCGACGGACGCTAACTACGTCCCACGACACACAGTACCCCAAAGAACTCCATTCATCACTGAAATCCGAGTCTTTAACCTACTGGACAGGCTACATCACACAGCTGAGGGTGCAGACGGTCTACCAGCGTGGTTCTTGCGGTTGACAGCTCCAGTCTACACAACAGTTCTTACCTACTTACTTAACCGCTCAATCTCCGCATCACACGTTCCAACACAGTGGAAGACGGCCATAATCAGACCAGTGGCCAAGGTTGCGCATCCGAAAACGCCATCAGACTTTCGACCCATATCGATAGTACCGGTACTTTCGAGGATGGTGGAACGGGAGATAGTTCAGGTATATCTCTATCCATCATTCCAATCAACAACAATGAAACCTCTACTGAGAGACCAATATGCCTTTCGACCGACAGGCTCAACAACGGCAGCCATAATATCAATCTTGCATGAGGTCACCGCGCTCCTCGAGACCAACGCTTATGTAACGCTCATCCTGTTAGACTTCTCCAAGGCTTTCGACACGGTGCGTCATTCAGTCCTTGTCGACAAGCTAGCACAGCTCGAAATACCAGATGCCATCTTCAACTGGCTAGCAAACTTCCTGCAAGATAGGAAGCACGTTACCAGATTCAATGGTCAGCTGTCAGAAGTTGCAAATATCAATGCAAGCGTTATACAAGGGTCTGGTGTGGGCCTTTCAGACTTTATCATCAATGCGTCTGACCTGCATCCAATCTATGCCAAAAATAAGATCGTCAAATATGCTGACGATACTTATCTCATAATAGGCGCCGAAATGAGAGACACAGTGCGAGCGGAACTTGATGGAATAAGAACATGGGCAACTCAAAACAATCTGAGGCTTAACACCAGCAAATCACGTGAGATGCTAATAGCTCGTGGTGGAAAATGAAAGGTCGCACCTCCGCCACTTCTGGACATGGAGAGGGTAGCCTCAATGGTTATCCTCGGTGTTACAATCAGGGATGACCTCCGAGCAACCTCCCATGTCGATGGAGTCCTTGCCGCCTGCTCGGGTTCATTCCACGCGCTTAGAGTGCTAAGAGCGCACGGGTTACCATCAATAGCACTCCAAGAGGTGGCAAGGGCGACAACCATGGCCCGCCTCTTGTATGCTGCTCCAGCCTGGTGGGGCTTCGCCGGAGCTGAAGATCGTCACAGGATTGAGCGGTTCCAGAGAAAGATGCAGAGAATCGGGTATCTTCCATCAACGACCAAGGGAATCGAGGAGATGATTGGCGAGGCAGAGAGGAGACTATTGCAGGCTGTGGTCTGGAATGAAAACCATGTGCTTCGGGGATTATTTCCAGGGTAGTGCAAAAACATTACAATCTTCGCCCCAGGCCGCACGATTTTAAGCTCCCAGCCAAAGACGATAAAAACTATATACCAAGAGTTTTATATAGAAAGTAGCAAACAAACCTTTCATATGAGAACAACGATAGATTGATAGATTGACTAATTTCTAATTTAACTTGTACCTGGATGCGGTGTGACATCCCGAATAATCAATAAACGAAGATATATATATATATCAAGACGTGCTTTTGTGGTATATTTATAAGCAGCTGCCACATTTGCTTCCGTGAGGCAGCCATTGGTGGTAGAAGAGGGAGAGGCAAAACACTCCAGAAGTTGTTGGACGGTGATGTATGGGGTCGTCCATAAAGGACGTCCGCAGAAAATGTCCTACGTTGGACCCTCACCCTCCCCTTGTCCGCATTTGACCGTATTTTAGCTTACATCCACCCTTTGCGGATGTCTGTACGCCAAAACAGAAACCAATGAAAAAAATTAACAAAAACATCGAGAATAACGTAATTAATAAACTACTAGTTCTAGCTTCTTTAAAAGCATGCTATTTAAAATGTCATAGAGTACGCAAGCAATATTGTCATAAAATGGCAAAACTCAATTGGAATAATTATACATTAAAAATAAAGAAGTGTTCTATATCAGTTAATAAATTTAAAAACAACAAAATAATGCTCATGCAATATAATGCTTAGTAATAGTAAGTTCAACTACTGTCTTCTAAATTAGCAGCAAAAACTAAAGTAATAATTGTAATTAGCTTCCAAAGTTCCGTTATCACTTATTGTTTGTGTATGTGCCAGTGTCTGTGCATGCTTGTATGATGATAGTTCAGGTTTCATATCAGGATGTGCAGTAATAAAAGCATCTTTAAAGTCGCTATAGAGTTTATACCGTGCGTCCGTTTAATCGGAAATAAATTATAGGCCGCGCTACTGACCAGAATAACCGTTAACCTTTCATTACTGCGCACTGGGGGCAGGGTGCGATCCAGTTACGCTGCAGAGACCACTAGCCAAGTTATATGGCGTAGTCCATAGACTAAATGCTAGTATCTGGATACAAAGGTGCTTTATGCTGATGAAGTAAATTAGGCCGAAAATAGGCCGAGCAGGAAACCTGGCTGGCCCTGTATACCCGGCTGTTGACCCAGATAAACCTGCACTTAAGATTCCAATCTCACTCCTCAACTCCCACCAATCTGGCCTCACTAAACACCACTCCACAGAAACTCTACTCGGCTCTCGTTACAATAAGCTGGCCTATAGTGCCGTCAGTCACCAGCATGTCTCCTGCCTTTGTCTCCTTGACATCTCTGCCGCATTCGACACCACTGATCACAGTCTCCTCCTTCATCCACTATCTTCTTGGTTTGGCGTCTCTGACACTTCTCCACACTGATTCCAGTCCTAATTGTCATCCAGATTCTTCTCTGTTAAAGCCTCCAGCCACTGTTCGCAACCCTCCCACTCTCTCGTGGTTTCACTCAAGACCCCGTCCTGGGTCCACTCCTCTTCATCCTGTATACCATTAAGCCATCTTATAGAATCCTCCTCTGTTGACCATCTTTTCGCTGACAAAACTCAACTCCACATATCCTTCTCCTTCTCCCGAAGGTCTTTTTCCAACTCTCTCGCACAATAATTACTCAATGCGCTTAACCTAATTTCTCAATGGATGTCAACCAGATCCTCCTCCTAATCTCACTCTCTCCCATTCCCCAGATTCAAGTTCTCCAACCGAGCAATATCAAGTTTTCCAACTGATCCACCGCACCTCGACTCTGGAACGAACTTCCTCTGGATTCCACATTTTCAGTTCCTCCACCACTACCGCCACGCACCCACCGTCATCTGCATTTAGGCTTCTCTACTTATCACCTACAGGGTTTCCATTCCAAATAATATTGAAGTCTCACCTCTTCAAGAATTACTACGCTAATCCATCCAATCCGCAGCCTTCAAATCGTTCTTGTCCTCAACAAAGCCTGCCTTAACAGTCGCTCTGTCACATCTCTCTGGCAACTGGACTTGGACCACCACTGGACATCGATCTTTGGACAATCTTCTGATACGATGCAGTCCCTGACACTGCTTGTTAATGAGCTGGTGCCTTGCACTTAGCTTTAGAGTAGCACTTTTGAAACTTGGAGGTTACGATTACAGTTCATCTTCTTAATTATTGTGTTTGTTATTGCTTACTTACTTGTGAGAACTGTGGATGGTTGTAGCACTCTATGCTATCTGATTCTGGGAGATTGACACTTGAACATGGTAATAGAATCAAGGAATGTGGCTCTGTCACCCGACTGACTTCCTGCAGAACTTGCCACAAGTGACATGGTAACCATTGAGGCCAAAATATCACTCTAAGTGTCTGACACAATTACACAAACGTAGACGTTCTTATGAGCGTCAGTGGTATAATTTATTTTCCGTGTATTCCTGTTCTGTTGATGATACATGATATGGTCTTTGCTCAGGAGTATTGTATTGTATTTTCGTTTATTCAAAACTGGTTGTCATAACGCAGCCAACGACAACAGTGCGTAATTTATTGTTATTATAATGGAGCTAGGACTAATTATAGATATGGATAATGTTCATATTTATACTGGATAAAAGCATTGGATTGTTGTACACTTTATGGAATGTAAGACCACACAGGGCAGCTAGTAAGTGTCTTTGTGCAGCATGCGCGGTAGAAAGTTCTTGCTGTCCTTTGCTCGAATGACGAAATGGTGGGGCCCAGGTCGGAGGTCATATCGACTTTTCGGTCGCTCCTGGCACATTCGTCGTAAGACGTGCCCGGGGTCATTTATGATGGCATTGAACAACACGTCATCAGCTCGGCTGGCCAGGCCATCGACAGTCGGGGCATCTTACATAAATGGTGTGCGATCTGTAAGCAATATTCGACCAGATTTCAAGCTTGTTGATCTCAGAAAAGGATGCTGACTTGTTGGAGCAGGTTGAGGGCAAATTGCCGGTACTTGCAACCTTCTAATCAGTGTCTGTCATTTGAATCTGCGTGTGAAAAGCAATGGTGTGAACATAAGCATTTTGGCACTTGTTTAGAAACTGAAAATAATTTTATTGTTTGTTAGGTTTTGGTCCGTATCAAACTGTGCACACTACCAATGTTTCATACACTCAGTGACTGTTATGCTGTATCAGCATTTGTTGGCTGTGGCAAAAAGACTGGTTAGACAATTTGAAACAAATATTATCCTGAAGTTACAGAAGCCTTCAACGAGTTCACTCAATTGCCTCACGTCATATCTGATACCTGCTAACTACACTGGAAAGCTTTACCATTCGTTCCGTGAACTCTGCTCACAGAAAACTATTTGAATAAAAAATAGAACCACTGTGAACATTCGACCAACTCAAGATGCGCTTGTGCAACACATTAAATGTGCCATGTATCAGGCTGGGTATTTGTGCAGCCAGGCATTAGTAACACTGCGTATATTCCCAAGTCTTGCTGATGGAGGGTGGTTGTGATTTTCGTCAATCATGGTTAAGAACTGTTAGTGATACAGGAAACCACAGAGTATGTGTTCCAGATTTGTCTAAAATTTAATGTACAGCTTCTGTGAGCAGCTATTCCTACACGGTGGTGTGATTCCCGTTCACAAGGCACACCAGGAACCAGTTGCAACACTACAATCATGGCACAAGTGGTACAGCTGGTCACCATAACTAAATGAGTTAACATCACATCACCAAACAGCCATTGCACAGTCTTCCTAACTCAAGAGCAGCAAGGAAAAACTGCCAGAAAACAAAGTTACTGTGCTGTTTGACTTCGCAGAAAACGATTCATTTATGGCTCAAGATTCAATACAGGGTTCTACTTCGAAAACAGGCAAGCAACACTGCACACACCGTAGAAACATGTTCTTATGGTGACTGATTTCACGGTATGTAATCCTGTGCATTATCAGCAACTCTGTGCAGCACGATACAATGACTGTGTGCTTTTCAACAGTTTGTAATTCATCACATCAAAATCCTTTTGCCAAGAATAGAGCATATCAAGTACTTCAGTGATGGTGCTGCATCTCAGTATAAAAATTAGAAAATTTCACCTATGTAAGTGTGTAACACAAATTAGACTGGACTACATGAAGAGTAGCATTTCTTTACAACCAGCCATGGAAACAGCGTGTGAGGCTGCATTGGTTGAACCCTCAACCAGAACCAGCATACGGTACAACACTGCAGACGATCTCCTCACTCCGGAACAAAATTTAATGTATCAATGGACTCATGCTAACATGTTGGGAGAAATATTTTTGTGTCGGTGAGTCAGGTAGAGGCAAATAGATAGAAGATAGATTATCCTGTGCTGAAACTATACACAATTGAGACTGGTACTTAGGCTGCATTATGGAGATATCTCATGAAAATCCTGATGCCTTAGTAAACCTATGGAGCCTATAGGTCCTGCAAAGTTAAATTTATGGTAAAGAAGCTGGGATGACGGCTGGATTCCAGTTAACCATCTCCTTCTTACCATTGAGGACTTGGTCACTATTACTGGGTGTCAGAATAAACTTGACCAGACAACGAACAGACAGATTATGACTAACTGGAAGCTCTTCACAGAGAAACATTATAGCATACATTAAATTGCCACAGTGGTAGAAATAACTGACAGCATAACGGACATTAAATTACAGGTGATCCAAAAATAGAAATCAAATACTTTGTAAAATTGTAGTGCTAGCATGTAGTATTTAATTGAAAAAGGTCCCAGATGCTAAAAAATTGCTCTTCAATGATTGAAGATTGTGATTGAAACAATCAAAGAAGCGGAGCAGTTATTCAATTATTAGTATCATATGAAAGTACTCTTCAAATCCTTTGTACTGGCGTGCAAACATTACTGTGCTACCTATCCCTCATTACCATATTTCAAATGGAGATTTACCTATGGGCGATTTTCAAGATGGTTCGGCACATTCAGTTATTAGTTACACTGTTACTGTGTAAATATCTACATTTAGTGCCAGCCAATCGGTGGTTACTCAAATATCAATATTCTATACTGTCGGAATGAACAAAACGCCATTTTCAAACTGGGCAGGGCTTACAGGTAATAGGTGAAACTGCTAGGTTTTTACATGGTTAGAATCTAATCGTAAGGCGGATACTGTTTTGAAAATTTGATAACTATATCTAACATATTTCATGAGTTATTACCAACCAAAGTAATATTCCAAGAATTAAGTCATTCGAGAGCTCTCACTATCTCGCCAGTAAAAAAACCGGTCATATCTTGAACTGCATGCAACATCATAAGCTGTTTGTTAACAAACTGACATTATTAACAAATTCTAAGATGGTGTGATTGGGAAATTGGGTGACGTGATACACCACTTCATCTCTAACATTGGTTAGTATGCTGACAATGTGTCAAATGCCCACACAAGTATACATATATGTCATGTATAAATCAGATTTAAAAGCTTCATGTTGTCAAAAGACAACATGTTCTGCATCTCAGCATAGTATTGTGCTGCACATCACCTCTGGAACATGTTATTTTTACCATATTTTCAAACATCTATTAATTTTTATTAGTGTTCCCGCTTGAATTAAGTGATGCCTCTTGCCAATAACCTTACCAATTAAGACCTAGAGCACGTAACCCTACTCTCCCACTCAAAGGCAACTCTCAATTTATTCCCGTATCCTTGTATCAAAATATTTACTAGTTTATTTTAACATTTTCTAATTAACTTTGAGTATTAATTATCATTCATTTAAGCATTTCTTGGTTTTTGTCAGATTGTTTTTCTCAGTAAAACACGAATATACCAGAAAAGTTTTTTAATATGTTTTTCTTGAAGCTAGATAAGTTTGTTACTTTTATCCTTCCTTGGCCTTCCTTGGCCACATCACCAACTCCCTTCAGCAATTGCATTCAGACTCGGAGATCGTTTAAACTCTGTCTTTTGATGTTCAAAGTAATGTCAGGTTCTGCTCCTCCTTACTTATCATCTTTAGTCACACCAAGTGCTGCTCTTGAGTCAAGACGTGGATTACGTTCAGCTTCAAAAAGAGACTTTGTTGTCAAAAGAGCAAATATACAATTTGGAAACAAAATGTTTGAAGTAGCTGGTCCAGCTGAATGGAACTCTTTACCAGAACCAATCCTAAGATCGTCCTCAAGTAATATTTTAAAATCTAACCTTAAGTGTCACCAACTCTTCTTTCCTTTGTGACCTATCTCAAGCACTTTTCTTTACCTCTAAATATAAATCACTCAACGTTTTCTAAACTGTTGCTAGAATTAAATTGACACAGTTATTTGGAATGTTTCTTCTTATATCAAACACAGCTGTTTAAAACTCAACACTTCAATGCCAATGTTCTTCATCAACACAACTCAATTGTAACTCTTATGATTTCCTTCTTAATACATATTGCTCTCTCTCTCTCTCTCTCTCTACTGTACTAAAACAACTGTTGTGTTCACAAATTCACTGTCATCAGCAATTTCAGTTATTCGCGCGCAATTAACACCTGCAACCTTCAGTCAATAATGTTTACTTAAACCAGGCGCTCGCTAGCTGTCCGATAAACTAAAACGTATGTAATATAGTTGCATTGGCCGCCTAAAATAACTCACATTATATATATATATATATATATATATATATATATATATATATATATATATATATATATATATATATATATATATATATATATATATATATACATGTGGGGCGCGGTGGTGTAGAGGTATGTTCGGTGCCTTGCAGCCGGAGGGTTGCAGGTTCGAATCCACCTCAAAAACCTTTCTGTTTCTATATGAATAACCCGGAGTGCTCACGCTGGAAGCGCCTCTGAATAGTCATTGCTACTAGAGGCGCTTTATAAATGTCCAGATACAATACAATACAATACAATACCTCAAGGGGTATATTTGGTGCCTTGCAGCCAGAGGGTTGCGGGTTCAAATCCATCTCTAGCCGCCGCGTAGGGACCCTGGGCAAGTCCTTCACTCGCAATTGCTCATGCGCTTCGGCGTGAAACT
The DNA here is from genome assembly GCA_020284085.1 of Aporrectodea caliginosa. Classification (NCBI taxonomy): domain Eukaryota; kingdom Metazoa; phylum Annelida; class Clitellata; order Crassiclitellata; family Lumbricidae; genus Aporrectodea; species Aporrectodea caliginosa. The sequence continues at coordinate 12,224 of JACEVL010001603.1, forward strand.
CCGATTCAGTGTCCGCGCTGTAGTCGGGAGCGCCTCTGAGTAGAAACCTTGAAGGGGCGCTATATAAATATCTGAAATGAATGAATGAATATATAGACCTTATAAACAACTTTTCTCATATTATATTCAAAACGCTTGTTCACATTAAGACTTATCTTTTCTCTAAATACTATGATTCGTAACTACATTGTAACGCGTCCTTTGAGTAAGACTCTGTTTTATTAAGGCGCGTTATAAATTTATACAAGTTGTATTGTATTGTATGTATCGAGAAGATGAACAATAGGGCGGAGTGAAAAAAGCGAAAATTAGAAATCCGAAAAGTAATAGCAACCAAAAGTTGCCTAATGGCATGAGGTCAAAAAATTTCTTCCTGGGTATCACCTGCATAAAAATGGCCATTTGCCCTGTGTTTAGAAAATAAGAGCGAGATGTCGGCAGTAAAGAGAATGTACAGGATGGGTCCGAGTACCGAACCTTGGGGTACACGCCAGGGCTTATTCTAACGTGCAGCTGGACACAAAGTGTACAGTTGAGAAAGAAACTTGTGCAGTTAAAATTCAGATTTTGTGCAGTTACTTTTTGTAGACCTAATTGTATAAACCAACAAAAGTAGCTAATAATTAAGCTACTGGTAAAAATATAAGACACGTTTAAGGGCAGTGAATTAACTTTTAAATTTTTATTGACTGCACCACTGGCATAAGATACACAAAAACAGATAAAGACAATACAATGCATTACAAATGAACGTTTATAACGCGCTTTAACAATACAAGACTTACACGAGAGCTCGTTTTGCTACATTCTTAGTCATAATGCAATTTGAATATAATTATGGGTTTTTTAGTTTTGATTTAAATTGAGCAACAGTAACTGAAGCTGGAAGATCGTTCCATTCTAATGGTCCTGAGACCGAGTATCCAAATCACATTGGAAAATGAATTTGGTCGTGTTTGCTGAAGTTAAAGCTATCATTGTTTGCTGTAGCTGCAGCTCATCCAAGACTGTGTCACAATTATTCACTCAGTCTGTCACTGACTTGTTTATATCAATTATTTTGATGGTCTGGTTGAACTAATTATGTCATATTTTCAGATGTCTCTGCAGCACTTAAGTAGGGATATGTATAATAATGAAAAACAAATTTGGTAAAATAAATTGTCTGAAATGGGCTCCATTTAGCAGCAAATGCTCTAAGATGCGTTGTCGGCTGGTGCTCTGCCCCAGACCTCGCTGGGGGCTTACGACGCTGCCCAGACTCCCTAGTCGTTGCAAACTTTGTCCCAGTATACTAGTCCTAATCCGTTAAATATATGCACTACTCAGTAGCCATAAAATTGAAATATTAATATGCACTAAAACATTGCCAAAATGAGGCGAATCACTGTTTCAAAATCAATGTTCAGTTTGAGGGCCAAACCTCTGATCAATGGCTTTGCCTAGATCCCACTGGGGCACAGCCCCAAATTTAATTCGTCCTTCCTGTGCAGTTGAGAAAATTTCTTAGAATAAGCTCTGGTACACGCCAAATTTAACCCCAACCCACTCAGTCCAGGAGTCTCCAGGGACAACCATCTGCGTGCGGTCAGTGAGCTAGGATTTAAACAAAAGGAGGGGAATACCAGAAAGGCCACAGGATAACTGTAATCGCTGAAGCAGAATCTCGTGATCCACCATATCAAAAGCAGAAGAGACGTCAAAAAGTGCCAAGAGAGAGAGACTGGTCAATAGCTATATTATATTCTATGGAAGGGATAAGAGAGCAGTTTCTGTGGAATGGTGACCTCTGAATCCAGATTGGGCTGCCGGTATCACGAAATAGAGTATCCGTCCTAGGACTATCCGGGGGGATGAATGAATTTATCCCCCCGGATGGACTATACCGGAATAGAGTATCCGGGCGGATAAACCATTTCTATCTCCCATCGTGTGAAATTATCCCACGGGGATAAAAATGCACAGGTATAAGGTATTATTTTTTTAAATGCGTATAATTTATGAATATATATTTTAATCAAAATCCAAAGCCAGAAATATTTAAAGCAAGTGCCTTCAAGTTCAAAAGTCCATTTATAAATGTTCACTTTGAAGCACTTTTCCACTAAAGTGAATGCGATCTTTCAGATCATAAATTCAGTTCAACTGCTTAACGGCTCTATGAGGGCGAATAATTTTTTACGTATTGATTATAGAACTGACAACAAGCAGTACAGATCACATTTCAATTAATTTATAGTTAATCATGCTTTTTAAATTCATTCTTAATGTTTACTGCTTTGACACGTTTGTGCAAAAGTTGTTCAAGTCAGCTTGTTTCCCTTTTACGTATAAATCTTTTCACTCAGTGACACCACTATGGCATTGCACTGCGGATCACTCCCACTTGAGCGCCACTGATAGGTGTGCGCTGCGAGAGGCACTATATAAATTGATAGATAGGCCTACAATACAATACCTGAGCCACTCTTCCAGTGGCGTGAGGGCATTGCTTCCAGAGGTCCCGAGCAGTGACGTAACGAAGGGGTAGAGTGAGTCATTTCTATCATCCTGCAAATTTTCTTCTGGTCTGGACACCGAAGTTCGTGTCGTTTAAAAGAATGAAGACAAATGACTGTTGATATTTGTTTTTCTCCTTTTATACACTTCCATCGCATCAAGACCTTCACGCAAGTAATTATGCGAATGGACTTACTCTGAGGCATTGCTTAATTAACGTTAGATTACAAGAGCACACAGAACACAAGAGCCTCTGAAGTGGGTTCGTTGCCTCAAATTGCTTCAGTGGCTTTGCTGGTGTACCTTTAGATACGAAACGACCGATATCAAGCGCGAGCTACTAAGGCACCTAATTAGCACCTTAATCCCTTATCAGTACGCTGTCGGTTGTGACTGCTGATATTTGTCTTCCTTCTTTTAGACACGTCCATCGCATCAGAACTTCACGCAACTAATTATTCGAATGGATTAACTTTGAGGCATTGCTTAATTAATAAGAGCCCTTGAAGTTGGCTCGTTGCCTCAAATGGCTTCAATGACTTTGCTGGTGTACCCATAGATACGAAACGACCGATATCAAGCGCGCGCTACCAATTCACCTAATTAGCACCTTAATCCCTTATCAGTACACTGTCGGTTGTGACTGCTGATATTTGTCTTCCTTCTTTTAGACACGTCCATCGCATCAGAACTTCACGCAACTAATTATTCGAATGGATTAACTTTGAGGCATTGCTTAATTAATAAGAGCCCTTGAAGTTGGCTCGTTGCCTCAAATGGCTTCAATGACTTTGCTGGTGTACCCATAGATACGAAACGACCGATATCAAGCGCGCGCTACCAATTCACCTAATTAGCACCTTAATCCCTTTTCATGACACTGTGTCTTAATTGCATTTTGTCTGAAATTCCCTGCGTTGTCTCCGTTCTTTCAAGGATTCGGGTAATTACGCCACTATTAATTTTTAATGTCATCGTTATTTTGAGAAATAAATAGCACAGTACCATAAAAAAAATTTATAAAAGTTATTTGAATTTCTAAACTGACTTATATTATTCTATATGAAGTTTTATAATATAAGTAAAAATTGTAAGTAGGCCTTCCAGTTTTAATAAAGTAAGCTACTCAACAAGTTTAGTTTTTAATAATTATGCTAGTTTATGTTAGTCAGCATGGACTAGCCTATGTGGACTTATGTTTACAATTTAAATTAGGAAAGATTTCAATATTTTTAATTTCTCAATTTCTTATTAAAAAGCATATAAAAATAAAATAATTGTTGTAGATTAATGTTACTTAGCTGGGTTGTTTGCTGATTAAAATTAAATTGTTTAAATACAGTTTTTACTTTCAAAATGCAGTACAAGATGTAACAGAGTGAAATTAATTTCTAGTTTCTTTTGTCCCGTTTTTCCGTGTTTTATTTGTTGTTGTTGGAAGGACTAGGTTATTTTATGATTCAGTTTTAAGTTTTAACCGTTTTTTTTTACCAACTATGGTTCTAAATTGACTTAAATAGCACAATTTGTAATTAAGTTGCAGGGGGATTCTTTTTGAATGGGGGATGATTTCGTACGACTCATGGGGGATACTTTCGCACGAGGGGGGATAGTCCTTCACGTTCAGATTCATCCGGCCGGATACTTCATTTCGCTAAGGGGATATAATTCTAATGGGGGATACTCTATTTCGTGACACCGGCAGAAGCCCAGCCCCCTCAAAGTAGGGAAGAAGCTTCAAAGTGAAATTAGCCTCTCAAGGGTCTTCGAGAGGAACGAAAGATTAGAAATGGGCCGGTAATTTTGACAGGCATTTTGGTCTAGATTTTGTTTCTTCAGACCAAATGTGTGGTTCCTCCATGTCAAATGTTCTGATTACGCTCATCTGCTACCCAATTTAAATCAAAATTAAAAACTCATTTATTCTCATTATGACCAGGAACACAGCGCAAACTCGCTTTCGTGCAAGACTTGTCTTGTTAAAGCGCGCTACAAATTTCTAATTGTATTGTATTGTAACTATTAAAGGGAACTGACAGGCACACCCGTCGGTCCGGGATAGAACTTATTCATAGTAGGGACTGTCACTGCGTAGACACGAGTCTAGTTGGCTAGTTGCTGTCTAACGACACTATGTTATAGCAAATGATTAGCATCGCCCGCCTCCTTTAACCGGGCTTGGGACTGGCACAAGTGCCGAAATTAAAGCAAAGTGGCGCTCTACGTCGGACCGATTGGATATTTTTGGGCAAGCATTTAGTATCGGGGTGCGTGTTTACGGGTGTCGGACGGTATCTTTTGGCATGCTGCGCGGAAGGTACGATGTTTTCTAAAGACGACACTAACCCTAAACCTGACCCTAACCCCACCCTCACGACGCGTAACCTTACTTTAAGCGGGTAATACCGTAGTTTAGGTTGCTAAATTATTTTATATCGTAAAATTAAAATGGAAGCTGGATTGAGGAAAAAAATTGTTTCGCTAACTGGAAGTGGGATTGATGAAACCATTTCTATCTTTAAATAGAAGTTGGATTGATGGAAATAATTTTTACCGTAAATAGAAGCTGGATTGATGAAACTAAGTTTTTAATGCAATAGAAGCTGGAATAATGAAAATAATTGTTTCCTTAATTCGAAGCTGGACCCATGAAAAAAGTTCTTTGCTTAAATAAAAGTTCCATTGATGAAAAATATTTTTTTGGTTAAATAGAAGTTGGGTCATTTTTTTTATTAAATGGAATCTGGATTGGTTAAAAATAATTTTCCATGAAATGGAAGCGGGATTGATGATAGTTATGATGGAGTGCTTACTTTCCAACGTCAAGTAGGCCTACGGCATTGAAGACATTCAAATAATTTAACAACCTAAACTACGGGATTACCCCCTGATCGACTCTCACGACGCCTAAAATTACCGGAGAAAATACACGCCTCCCGATACGAAATGCTTGCCTCTTTATGTCCCTCCGACCTCGTCTACTCGTTCCCTGAATACGTTTCTCTTTCCCTGGGGCCTCTACACTTAGAGCGCCTATATGAATAGTCCATACTGTGAGAGGCTCTTTATAAATGTTAAGAAACGATTGGCAATGAAAGTGAATAATGTTCTACTCACTTGATAGACTCCATCTTGGTGGATGATTCTTAGAATTTTGTCCTATGGTGAGCTAATTGATATTCAAGACGCAATGGCTGCGTCATTAGTTGCGGTATTTATAGCGAAGTTAGGTCAGATCAAGGTTGAGGCAGTGCGATCACTCTCCATTTTCTGAAATCCCAAACTCTTTCAAGAAAAATCCCAAGATTGGCCAAAAGTGTACCAGAAAATCCCAAGCCAAGTTACTGAAAACGAAAATGTGTTAATGTGATTTTGATGGACCCATCTTATATGTTTGTCTTACCCCACCATCTATTGGCTGGCTTTTTTTCCTATCTGTACTTTTATACACGTTTAGGTGTCCCCATTTTAGCGGGATCCATGATCCCCTCCGGGCCTCCGTGTAGCCAGTACATGGCAAACTGTTGCCTTATTGTTTCATTGTTCGTTTTCTCTTCTGATGGTTACAGAAATAAATGATTGATTGATTGAAAAAGTTGTGGTGAATTAATATGAAATGCGTTTTAACAATCACAATTATTCACAAAATGCCTAACTTAGGCTAGCTAAGAATTGGCAAAGAAAAAACCGGAGCATGACACTGAATTAACAAATTACAATTTTTAGCAGTAATAATGTGGCGCTTCGCTCGCCCGGGGAGGACCTAGATCCGGACGGGGCTACACCAGCCAGGCCAGGATCGAACTCCAGGGACCTGTACCCATCACTATAGGTAGGAAGGGAGGTAAACGGCGCCGAAGGCTCGTTGCCCATGCGGGTCAAAAGGAAGGCAACCTCTAATTCATCTAGTTCTCGGTCAGTTTCCAGGATAGAGCCAAGGGGATCCGTGACCCTCGGTTGGAGGGTAACCATCGATTGATTTGATAGCTCTGGGTTTCGTGATGGGTCTCCCCTAAATAGTGAATCATTTATGCTGCTTGTTATTGTTAGGTATTTCCTATCCAAACCTCCAGGGGCTTCGAACCCGGTGAGCGAATCACGGTCGTCACCTTCCTCTTCCTCCTGTACCTTACTCCCTTCAGAAACTATCACAGGGAATAGTTTATCAAATTTTGTTAGGAACGCTTTGGTCAATTTCGGATCGGAATGCATCAATTGCAGAAACCGGTCTAAATCAGATTCCATTGTATTGTGTAACAGTTTGACAATTAACTGCAATTGATTACAGAAATTAAATGAATTAAAAGAGTTTGAACTGAACTAATTGTGTTTTGTATTCTTTCTTACACTTCGAAAGAATTGATTTAAGTAATTAAGGTAAATCTGACAATTATTAGTTCTGGGCAGTGACCTATTGACCTAGTTACATCACTCAATTAAGCTAGACTTAATCTAACCATTTAATCCACAAGGTTACTCCCTCTAATTTTTACATTTAATTTCTAGGGGCGAGTAGCCAACCAAAGGGACACTAATTTAACCTTAGTTCACCAAATTACCAGCTTATCCTCACTTAATCCTTCTTTTCTGTCTATTTCTATTCCAATCAAAATGGCCGCCGGACGCCCCTCAGCGTTACCATTAACTACGCTAGTGAGGTCGGTCGTTATCTTCGCTAATTTTCTCAACCTAACTATTTCTACTGCACCCGAGGGTCCACGTTTAATTGACCCAGGACAAGATGACTATTTTAACACTTTTTGTTGGCACAAATCGGGGATATACTTATCCTGAGGCCACACAAAGCAAATTTCATTTAACTGCCTTACCCGACATTTTTTCAACAACTCCTCTGACGTTACTTCGTTTCGGTCTTCCATAAAACTTTTGTAGCGCCATTCAAATTCCGCCACAATAATAACAATAAACGTCTTTCAGACTCACTGAGTGAGTGTTTTCTAATCTGATTCGCTGCCACTCTTGAAGTAGGCCTTCGGTAAAAACTAGTCTGTAGACCTTAGAAAAAATCCCAAGATTGCTATGATAAATCCCCAAATCCGAAGATCGTGGAAAAAATCCCAAGGAGTGGTCACGCTGAGGTGACAAGGGAATGTTGTTTTTGACATCGACGGGGAAATTTCAACGACAAAGAACATCAATGCGAGCGTTGTCCAGTGCTCCGCTGGAGGCCAAGGGATGTACATGTACATCACAGGAACCTCAGACCTGCGTCCGGTTAATGACGTTAACAAACTGCCCGACATAATATTTCTGCATATTATGCTGATGACACGTACCTGCTAATCGGTTCTAATAACATCGACTCAGCACAACCGGAGCTACTACACCTGCAGGAGTGGGCCAAAAGCAAAAACCTGCACACTAACCCATCGAAGACTCGAGAGATGGCAGTGGTGGGGCGATCACGACCATCCCTGGCCCTGCGGCCATCTGTAACAGGAGCTGTTCGCACCACATCCATCAAAATGCTGGGAGTAACCATTGGTGAACGCCTGACGGTCTCGGAGCATGTTGACCTGACCGTTAGATCATGTGCATAATCTCTTTACGCCATACCCCAAGCCGCAATTTGTTTGGGCTAACGGCTGACTTGAGAAAATTTACGGCGGCTTTTCGGCTAGCCGTAAAATGACGTAAACTACCTTTTTTTCGGCTAGCCGTAAAAAATACGGCTTGACACATAGTTCGTTCAAAACGTGTATCGATTATAGTGTTCCATAAAGCCAATTAATTAGACATTAGGACATCTGCTACAATGCCATAAAAATGAACAATTAATAATGGCACACAAAAGTCATTCGAAACAGTACAATTTCAATAAGTCCGAACTTGTACGGTATTTTACAAAGTCATAACTCTTTGAAACCAGTGGAAAAACTGTACAATCACAACTTTGTGCGTGTTATAGCTGAATTAGCTGAATATAATTATTTCCGGCGGCTAGCCGTAAAACCTTCTCGGCGGTTTTCGGCTAAGCGGTAAAATTTCCGGCGGCTAATCGGCTTGGACAAAAATTCGGCGGCTCGGCGGCTATGGCGGCGGCTTGGGGGTATACGCATGTACCTAATGCAACATGCTCAACGACTTAGATCAGGTGCCCAGGAAGTGCACAACCATTGAATCCCCATGCTCTAGTGTAGACTCAGTTTGACCACAAGTCCACTTCTTTCCGATGCCTCAACTCAGCGATGCTTTGCGCATTGTAGCAAAACACAAGAAAATGGTGTAGCCTACAAAGTGTGATATTGGACTTCATTATGTAGTGATTCAATGAAATTCATGACAATCTGTGAGACAGTAGTAGTGGATAAAGTACTTCTCAGCCTACCAGGCCCTCACAGAAGAGTACTGGCCAGCCTACCAGGTCCTCACAGAAGAGTACTGCTCAGCCTACCAGGTCCTCACAGACGACTACTGCTCAGCCTACCAGTTCAAAGGTCAAATGATGTCATCAGCTGCTATTGTGCTGACGGTATCAGGTTTTGACCACAAGCTGACGCTATCGGGTTTGCTCTACGGAAGCTACCTCAAATTTAGACCCATTCGGTGGCGCTACAAGGCACACAAGCTCTTTGAATATTCTTTAAACACAAATTGCATTGTTTTTGTAATACAGACAAGCTGCATATTGTTTCGATCCTTTCACACATAGCCACATAGGCATTCTTAGACGTTGACACCAACGCTTTTTGGCGTTTCTATATGCAACCAATGAGCGTACAACTCTGTGAATTATACAAAGAGGGGCTCATTAGGGCTAAGTAGGGTTTCACGTCACATACACAGCACCAAGACCAGGTATTTATCATGTCTTATGGAAAAAAGGGACCGACATAGAGCGCTCAAGCCTTTTTCAGTTCACCTCAATTATTTATTATGCTCACTAAGCCATTTTGAGTAACACACATTTACTATCTAGAATTAAAGTTAGCAGCTTGCGTTTTCTCTACACATGAGGCGGCTGAGTCGTCTTACAATTTTGAATGGTGCCACAGAGCTTTTGATATTCAACGGCTCATGAATTCGAGGCTTATACTGAAATTGGCAGCTAGTCATTAACCTTTTTGTGCAACAGAAACTTCAGTACCATTCTCATCAAACTCGTGCAGTTTTTCATAACTTGAGCTCTGCGTCTTTAAAATTTTTCTTAACGTGTGATTTTTTTCTTAGCTTGAGTTCAACATCTTTTAAATTTTTTCTAACTTGAGCTCTGCATCCTTAAAAAATTTTCTTAACGTGTGGTTTTTTCTTAAGTTGTGCTCGGCATCATTTAAATTTTTCATAACTTGAGGTTTTTCTTAACTTGAGTTCTGCATCTTTTAAATTCTTCTTAACATGAGTTGTGCATCTTTTAAATTTTTCATAACTTGAGCTCTACTTCTTTTAAATTTTTCATAACTTGAGGTTTTTTTTAACTTGAGTTCTGCATCCTTTAAGTTTGTATTAACTTGTGCTTTTTCTTCAGTTGTGCTCTGCATCATTTAAATTTTTCATAACTTGAGGTTTTTCTTAGCTTGAGTTCTGCATCTTTTAAATTTTTCATAACTTGAGCTCTGCCTCCTTTTAAATTTTTCTTAACTTGTGGTTTTTCATATCTCGTACTTTGCATCCGTTGCTTTTTTCTTAAGTTAAGTGCTCTGCATCATTTAAATTTTTCTTAACTTGTGGTTTTTCTTAGCTTGAGTTCTGCATCTTTTAAATTTTTCATAACTTGAGCTCTGCATCCTTTTAAATTTTTCTTAACTTGTGGTTTTTCATATCTTTAACTTTACATCCGTTAAATTTTTCTTAACAGGCAGTTTGCTTCTTTTAAATTTTTTCTTAACTTGCGGTTTTTCCTAACTCGAGCTCTGCTTCTTTTAAATTTGTATTAACTTGTGCTTTTTCATAACTTGTACTCTGCATCATTTAAATTTTTCTTAACTTGCTGTTTTTTCATAACTTGAGTTCTGCATCTTTTAAATTTTTCATAACTTGTGTTTTTTCATAGCTTGAGTTCTGCATCCCTTAAATTTTTTCTTAACTTGTACTTTGCAATTTTTAAATTTTTTCTTGACTTGTAGTTTGCTTCTTTTATATTTCAGCTTTCCAACGAATAGGTTTCTTCAAGCGGTTTATTCTGCGTAGCAATTGTGTTTTACTGATGGAGAGAGCCCCTTAAGCATTTTGGCTGGGAGGTTGGGGAGACAGGGAGGTTGAGCGTGAGACATACTCACTGTAATTGTCAATTTTAACCGTCTCGAATACGAACGCAATGATTATTTTCGCATGGCAAGAAGGACAGTAACTAGTTTTAGAGAGAGAGAGACGTGTAAAATAAGGCTGCTTAACAGATGAATTTTTTAGCAAAGTTTAGCACACTCGCTTGATCTTACCTAAAATTACAATTACATAGGGTACGATGTATAGAAGTGTGCAAGTTCTCCAATCACGGTGAAATTGTATCTGTTCAAATTCATTGTCAAATGAGGTAATATAACTCTTTGATACCATCTCTGAAACACCACAAGCTTCTTTAATAATCGTATGCAGTTGAAGAATTTTTGATGAGTCTGCTCTCTATAAGTCGTGGCCAAGAATGAATGAAATCGTCTCGCTTGTTTCGAGAGAAGCATAGTAGTGTAAAAAATCGGCGTCCAAGCCAAAACACCAAACTATAGGTTCCATTTGTAACAACCACCCAAACTACTGGTTCTTATTACAACTGGAACCTATAAGAAACCACAAATAGAACAAAACCCACAATAAGAAACCACATTCGAAACAATACCCAAGTTCTCGCTATGACTAACGCGGCTAGTAATATTGCACGCCTTAGCCCACCCACGCACCGCCACTACCTAATCAGCATGACACTATCGGAAATCCCCAAGGTTTCGAAAAGATCGAACGCGCTGCTGACACGACGTAATAGCTGGGTCAATTCTCGCAGTATCGGTCGTATGAGTCATTAGCGTAATCGTTAGGAACATTCCCATAGTATCGATCGATGAGTCATTCGCGTAATGGTTAGGGCAATCCTCGATAATATCACGCGTCTCCGAAGTTTCAACGAGTCGGCATTTTCATCGAAACCGCCTAAAGTCAAAGGTCACGGAAGTTCCTAACAGTTTCGATCAGTCGTCAGTTTTGATGATGAGTCGTCACACGATCGTTAAGTCTTCGTTATTGACCCACGAATTAAACGACTCCGGATAGCCTAACCATTTTACGAGTGATTTATTTCCACGATTCCTAATAACCTTCTCGATTCTAAATAATTCTTGAGTCGTCTTTTGTAGCTCTTGCTCGTAGAATGAGCCTTGAATTTCTTCTTCGTTATAATCTTTAATCTTATAGGTTGGAGGATCTGTGTATTGAACTCCAGACACAGTAAACACTTCTTCCGACCATCTCGGCGTGTATCCTTTTTCAAATGTAGTCTTTTTCTTCGTTATTCTAACTTTATCACCTACTGAGAATATAGGCTTAATGGGTTCTGAAATTTCATCACCGTACAAGTTCATCCATACAGTCTTTTCATTCATTTTAAGGCTAGCCTTAGTGGGAGTCATTTTTATAGAAGAATGTCTGGTTTCATTATAATTACTAACCATTTCGTGTAGTATATCGATATATTTTCTAGTCGAATTAGCTGTAAAGTACTTAAACATTCTCTCCCTCATCGTTCGATTCCACCTCTCAATCACACACGATTTCTCTTCATTTTCAATAGAATATAACTCAACCAAATTCTGTACATCCTTATTATAAAATTCTTTTCCTTTATCTACCCATACTTTGCCCGGTTTTCTTCCGCTCTCTAATATTTTCAAGAAACCACTAGCTGTAGATTTCCCGCTCTTATCATGTAGTGGCACGATCCAACCGTACTTTGAAAATACATCTATAACCGTTAACAAGTATTTCACGTTATCGTTATCTTTAGCGAAAGCCTGCATATCAATCAGATCAGCTGCCCAAATGTCATCTATCCCACCGACGTACACCTTCCTTTTTCTAAAATGTCTTACTACGGGTTTATGTAATTCATTCGCGAGCTCATCAGTCCATTTCAGATCAGGTTGTAGTTTCAAGCTTTTTTTAAACCTAATCCCAAACTCGATTTAGCCGATAATATAGGTTTAACCCTCTAAGGGACAAGATTTTTTTTGGTATGCAAAATGTTCATAACTAACACAAATACATTGTCTAGGGTTCTCCTGTCAACATAATGTGGTTTATTTCATGCTTAGTAGTACACATTTACATTATGGTCACTTTTATTTTATGGGACAGATATGTCCCATTGTCCGTTAGGCAGTAAAAGTACATTTTTGTGCTATGTTGGACTATGTTGATTAAATTCCAGAATATGATCATGTACCATGTAGCAATGAATTTAATTGAACAGATATGATAGATAGGTAGTTAGTGTGGAACTTGGTGAAACTGTTACGGTCACTTTGCAATCACAGAACAAAACTACTGTAACAGTTGGCACACTGAAATCTTGACCGGTTATCTTTGCCCTTCTTGTGAATAAGCTTGCATCTCTTCCTGTCGGGCAAGATGTGAGGCAAATGATTATGTAGTAACACTGGATACGCCATTCGTTCATGGCTCCAGGCGGAAAAGCATTCCTCCTGGAAGTGCAACTACCTATGAGACCACGAACCACATGCTGTCTGAACTCTAAATGTGTTATTTTGGTGTCTGTTGGGAGACTTGTAATTCAAGTAGCCATTCACAACTGCTTTGTCCTGGCTATCAAACATCACTCTCAGCTTATACTTCTATCGGCATCAAATTCTCTACATAATACAATTTGAGCTGGTCTTCCAGGTCAACTTCTCCCACATATTTGTTGTATTCTTTCACCCATGATGGAACGTTGATAACAACCTT
>JACEVL010001604.1:0-25536 GCA_020284085.1 Aporrectodea caliginosa
TAAAAAAGGACGCATTGGCTGATTTATAGCTCGGAGAACAGCGTTAAAGGTGTCTAAGTGGAGCATTGTATCATCTATTGCTTAGCGACATCTGGGAATTGACGCGCTAAGGATAATCATAATATATTTTGCATTTATAAAGCGCCACTATCTAGTGACGAAGCATCAATCGATGGCTCTGAGCAATCGTGAGTGAAGGACTTGCACAAGGTCCCTACACGGTAACTATCTCAGAGGAGGAGATAGGCTAGAAATTGCTTTGTTCTTATAAATTCCTCTTCATCATCCTCTTCTCTTTCCTCCTCTTCTACTTCTTCATCCTCTTTCTCCTCCTCGCTCTTCACTCTCGCCATCTCCTCTCTCCTCTTATATTGATCCTCTCATTTATGTTTCTATTCATCCTCCTCCTCCATCTCATCTTATTTTCCTCCTCCTCTGTTTATTCCGCCCCTCTCCTTCTCCTCTCAGTTATCATCTTCTCCTTCTCCAATCCTTCTCTCTTTCATATCATTTTCCTCCACCTCATTTTTCTCCGCCACTCCTCCTTATCATATTCCACCTTTACCTTCGCCCCTCCTCCTCCCCTTCCTTGTAAATTCCTTTTTCGTCTCATTATTTTTTCTTCTTCTCCTTCTTTTCCTCCACCACTCCGCTTACTCATTGTGACCCAGCCATCTGCTCTAAGTCGTCTCTATCTGACGTTCCAAAAACTCGGTTCCCGCTCTACTCGTTTCTGGCGCTTTTCCTTGGGCGTCTGCTGAACTGTGTAATCTGGGTGGATTTTAACTCATTTCCTCTGTGAAGGCTTTTGGATGTTTGTCAAGATCACAACGATGCTTTTGTGATAGACGTCTGCTATAGCTACATCGGTACCACTTCGTCGTCGTTATCATCATCGTCATCGTTATCATCACCATCATCGAAATCGTATCTTCAACACCTCCCCGTGACCCGATGCATCTGCCCACATGGCCCGTGTTATGCCCTCGTCGTCCGATCGGTCATAGTCCTTCGAGCTGCCCTCCCTCATTGCCTACATATCTCCCTCCCTCAGGGGTCTCGTACCTCCCTTTCGAGCAGCATCTTGGATTATCTACGCTGATGACATTACAGTCCAACGAAAGGAGACTGTAAAGTAAAAACTTTCGGTTTACAATGTAATAAAAATAAGGTTAATTTATGTAGCGCATACTTAAAACCCATCGTTCACGGGAAAGGAAAGTTCAACATTAATTTTATGCAAGTATATACATGCCTAAGGTGTACAGAGTCTGAGACAGGCAGACGAACGCACTTAAATAGAAGCACATATGCAGACAGACAGACAGGGGACGGAAGCAGACCAAATTGATGACAGACAAGCAGGCAGGGGAGACAGTCAGAGACAATCCCTTATAGAAGACCAATTCTGATTCCTCCTTCTTCCCATTATCTCTACCTTCGCTCTAATTCTACAACACCAACCGTATCCACCGTAGCACGACTGATTGTCTGACTGCCTGACTGTTTTGGATCTTAACCTGGAACCGATTCTGACTGTATATATACATGTACCTGCCCATCCCATTTTTGTTTTGACTGAGCGCATGATAATCGATACTGTGTTGACTGAAAATGCGATATACGATATATTAAATTTCCTGATACATATATTATTAGTGAAAGAGGTCGATCCCGTAGCCGAACTTATTAGGGCGCTTTATAAATCTACCAACGCTATAAATAAGGCAAATGCGGCCTAATGTTGTAATAAGCCTCCAATCCCCACGCTTTATCGTCAACAATCTTTCGACTGCCTCCATTGTGTAAAGTCGACGCTAACGGTCTTTGTCGGCCACAGCGTGTTAATAAACAAAGAGGAGTCTGGTAACATCGAGTGATGCCAATCAGAAGCCTGGATTGTTCAGCAGGAATCGATTGAATTTAATATAAGATGTGTGGGTCACGGTAGACGATTGGAAGAGTGCTTTCATCGCAACGCGGAGAGTATGGGTTCGATCCTCCTTCTCTGAGACGGAAACTGTTTAGAGACCTTGAGAAAGTCCTTCACTCACGATTGCTCAGCGTCATCATCTGATACTTGATCATTAGACAGTGGCACTTAATAATCCAAAAATATGCTATGATTATCCATCTCGCGCCAATTCTAGGACGTCGCTAAACAATAGATAATATTGTGCTTCTTTAAACACCTTCATCACCCATTCTCCCGATTCATTTTACTATTCTCTTCTGTTGATGTATATGCAGCAGAGGCGCTTGATTAAAGAAAAGATATTATTATTATTATTATTATTATTATTATTATTATTATTATTATTATTATTATTATTATTATTATTGTGTGTGTGTGTGTGTGTGTGTGTGTGTGTATTCTCAGTGTCTCGCGCCAATTATATGTCGTCGCTAAACTATAGATAATATTGTGCTTCTTTAAACACCTTTAACACCCATTCTCCCCATTCATTTTACTATTCTCTTCTGTTGATGTTAGGTCGACGTCACCGGTCCTGGAAGCCGAAAGATATTGCTAAACACTGGAATAAGGAAAATTATTTTCTCATTAGACACCTTTAAGAAGCTGCATCTGCGAAGATATAAATAGCTTTAACTGCGTTGAATCATTTCATTCGATCCGTTTCTTGCAAGGTAATGTTGACTTGAAAAGCTCTGGCAGCCAAACATAACACGTAGAAGTTACTAATTAGTGACAAATGAACACATGCACATGCATACATACATACATACATACATACATACATACATACATACATACATACATACATACATACATACATACATACATACATACATACATTACATACATACCGCACATACATACATACATACATACCATACAGCACATACATACATACATACATACATACATACATACATACATACATACATACATACATACATACATACATACATACATACATACATACATAGCCAGCTATCTCATACATACATTTTGGCATCACGGACAGGGGTTCTCCTTTGGTTCCAATCTTTTCTTACTGATAGGACTATGTCCGTGGTCTTTGGTTCAAACCGCACTCCTTGGATCACTCTCCCCCTATGAAGATTCTTCCTCAAGGCTCTGTTCTTGCTCCTTTACTATTTGTTCTGTATACCTCAGACCTTGGAGGTATTTTCCAACTGTTTGGGGTCTCTTCTCATCAATTTGCCGATGATACCCAGGCCCTTTTACATGGCCCAGCATCTTCTGCTGTTCATGGTAGAGTGTTTGTTAGAGGCTTCCTCTGCTATAGATGCATGGCTCTCCTCTAACCGCCTGCGATTGAATCCTGACAAGACACAGTTCATATGGCTTGGCGGCCATCTTCAGCTCAATAAGATTGATACTGATTCCCTCCGTCTCAGATTTCCCAACATCTACTTCTTCTCTTCTGTTCGTGACCTGGGAATTGTCTTGGCTCATTCCCTTTCTTTTACTGAATAGGTCAACTCGGTTTCCAGATCTTGCTTCTACCATCTGCGTCAACTACGTTCCATTCGCAGCTCTCTTTCACTGCATGCCACTACTACTCTCATCCACGCCTTGATCTGCACTAGGGTTGACTTCGCATACATTGGACTCTCCACCTCTAATACTCGCAAAATCCAGTCTATTCTTAATGCAGCACTTCGGCTTATAGGCGCCATTCCAAAGTTTGCCCATATCTCAAGCTATATTCGAGATACCTTCACTGGCTCCCTATTCAACAGCGGGGGTACAGTTCAAAATCCTTTCCCTCATGCGTAACTGCCTTGTTGGGGAGGCCCCATACTACCTTTAATAGGTCTTTGCACCTTTGTCTCCTCTCTACCCGCGAGGGGCCTCTTTGCGATCTTCGACCCGCGGCCATATGGTTGTCCCTCGCATGCGCTCTGCTACAGCCCACTCTAGGTGCTTTACCCGTGTTGGCCCATCAGCTTGGAACTCTATTCCCCAATCTCTTCGCCTTGAGTTACTAGCCCTCTCACCTTCCAGTTCCGTAGACGCCTTAAGACTTTCTTTGTTTCCTGACGCAGGCACTGAAGCAGGTCGAGAGCGCTGCTGATTTTGAGCAGCGCTATTACAAATGTTCGATTACAATTACAATTACAATTACAATCTACAATTACATATACACATTACAGATACATACATACATACATACATACATACATACATACATACATACATACATACATACATACATACATACATACATACATACATACATACATACATACATACATACATACATACATATTAATACATACATGCATGCATGCAGGTATCACTCCAGGGCGTTTCTTTGAGTGAGGTCTGCCAGTTGCTTCCCTTCCGCAATTCGATGCGGTCATCGGAGAATCATGGCTACAACTGTGCTTGTGAACAACCATTTCCAGTTGCTGAACCTATATCGTGGAACTCTCCCTTCCTCCCTGTATCTGCCTGTTCTGCTATGTCGCTTCTGTCAATTCATTCTCAACTTGAGACTTACCTCTTTCCGGAAAGCTTATGCACCAAAGACTACATCTCTGTCTTAACGGACTGATCTTCTGATTAGAGTTTGGTTTTGGTGCGTCATCGGTTGATGCCTTGTGCAATAGACTCTGGCACATAGGACCTTTTTTAACTTAGTAGCAGTAATAATTTTTAGCCAAACCGTGGCATGATTATTTGTTTACTAATGGTATGAAGTCATGTCGATCTGAATGAACATTGTCTGTAAACGGTATGAAATAGTAAAAGGACACTGTTTCAACGAGGGTGATTGGCATCCATTCCTCCTTGTTTGAGGCTTCGAAGTAGCACCATACCATTGTGGGCAGTTTTACGGTTATTTTTCTACTGCTTGTGGCTGTTGAGGGCCGTTAACGTCGACCTTACTCTAGCAGGACATTGACTCGTTAATTCAAGATTATTTGTTTGTCACTGGTATGAATTCATGTTGGGCTGAGTGGTCATAGTTAACGGTCTGAAAAAGTAGAGTACCCGGTCAAGGAAGGCACAAAAGAACTTAACACTTTCTCCACTTTAGAAACGGTAACCTTCTAATGTAGTGACTTCTATTGCGCCGGTATCATAATGCACAAGACCTCAATCGATGGTCGCTTTAAAAGAAATCGAAGTCGAGAATCATAAAGACAATTATTTTGTAGTTTCTGTTAAACGACGATGTGTTTCATTACAATGGTGTATAACGTTGCGCTACTCCTTCATCTTTGGCTTCGGACTTACACATTAATGTCAACCTCACTCTAAGGGAGGTTTCCAATAGATCTGGCGATTAAAGTCATTTGATGGATTTTATAGCTTCTGAAGGAAGCGCTTTAAAGGTGTCTAAGACCATCACTGTACTATCTTTAACTTAGCGAAATCTTAAGGCTATAATTTATGAAGGCCTATTATTACCGCGTGGGCGAATTCGATATATTTCTTTCGGCAGGTGCAGTTCCTATTAAACAACGCGTGCCATCACGAAGATGATTGTCGTCGCCCTCCTTAATAATCCAGACTTCGGATTGTTGCCATAAAATGTCGCTAAACTTTCGATCCATTCATACAATCGCTACAGTCTTTACTGGTTTGATTTGCTTGTAACGTGAAATGACTTGAAAGGCTTTAGTAGCCAAACGCATAATCGTCAAAACCATTTTAATAACGACCTTTGATGTCAGCCGATCCTGACATCTGGCCAGCCAGAGAAGATGAGCTTCAGCCGAGTCTGACTTCTGGCCAAGCGGAGACGAGGATCGCAAGGGCAAAATTACCTCCGCCACTGGACGTCCGTGCATTGCACATCCGTGCTTAGTGCCAGCCGGTGCCAGTTCCAAGCCTGGAAGAAGGAGGAGGGCGACGCTAATGGTCTATGTTACTACACAGTGTCTTACAACTTAAATGCCACTACTACTAATCGCCAAATCAACGTTACATCTTTGTTATAAAGTAAGGTCGACGTTAGCGGTCCTTGGCAGCCACAAGATGTCGCTTAGCAATTAATGATTATATTGGTCGTCTTAGACACCTTCAAACCGCTGCCTTAACTCGATATAAATTTAGCAAAAAGCGCGTTTAATTGCTGGATGATCCCGCCATAAGTCATACATTACCGCTTACGTCGATTAATGCCTTGTTCATTACTACAACGGCTCCATAGAAGCCATTCAGATTAGATTAGATTAAATTAAGTAAGTAAGTATATTCTTTAATGAACCAGTTGCAATGTCTATCAGCAATTTGTTGTACATGTCATACATTTATACAGAGTATAACATTCTTATTATAAACGATCTGCGTGTGAGATTGTCCGCTTCTCGAATTAAACGGTCAAATAGTCTCCGGCTCAGGGATTAGATTAGATTAGATTAGATTAGATTAGATTAGATTAGATTAGATTAGATTAGATTGGATTAGGTAATATTAGATTACTGTCTCCTTCATTCAGAACTAGCTTCTCTAATGAAAGCGACCATCGACATTATAGAAGTTATTCAGATGCAATTAATTACCAACCGTTGACTGAGATGAGTATTTGTGACTTGAACATTCGAGTGATGTTCTATGAAGACGGGCGCTATAGAAGTCGAAGCTACATTAGCTGTTGTCTTGTCTGCGCCTGAGATATAACGTTACCTTAGCTAACCTTTACTAATGTAGACATAGCTTTGTCTACCCTTCCTTATGTTGTCTTTATTTACCTCTGTATATCTTGCTTCCCTTTATGCACCTTGCTTGTACTTACCCATTCACATTGCCTTCCCTAAAGGTACATTGCCTCACTAACCTTAGGGCCTGACATTATCTTAATTAACTTATCTTGTCTTACAAGAATTCATCTGACCTTTCCTTAAGTTACCTCATCTTACTTTCTTCCCGACCTGACCTTATTTTACACAGGCAGATTAAGGTTAGGTCGTGTAAGCAAAGAAAGGTTAGGCCACATCTTGCCTTACCTGACTAGAAAGTACCTGACATTAACTTACTTTACTTTATCCTACCTTTCATTGCATACATACTTATATTCCTATATAGATACATACAATCATAATATTATATACATACATACTTGCATTACATACCAACAAAAATACGAAAGGCACGGTCGTGGCATGAAAGCTGCTTGAAAGTATTATGATAGCAGAGGTCACCGTAAGCCGCAATCGAGTGAAGACAGAGGAAGAGATGAGCAGATCTGAAGTTACTCAGTTTGAAGAAAGAAGATACTGGTGACAGACACAAGTGGAGAAAAGGATCCATGTGGCTGACCCATCCGCTGGGAGGGATTAATTCAAGCCTCAAGGAGAGGATAAATACATACATGCATATTTACATATGAAGGTAACACTCCACGAGATTGCTTTCAGTGCGGGCTTCCAGTATTCTTGTTTTCGGACTTTAATAAGTTGCTACATTCACACGCTACACATTTTATCTTCGATCATTTCTCCATTTTGAACGACGTCAGTGTCAAGGCCGTTTTGAATCGGCAGCCTCAACATAGATACCAGATACTCTCTCTCTAATGACATATTTATATAATTATTATACATCTCTATGATTATTACCAAGTCGCAATCAGGTCAAAATCCAGAAGATCAGTCCGTTAGCCTAAGGTACAATGTAGATAGGCAGCCTATGGTGGATAAACAATTTTATAGTGAGCTGTGTTAAGCCGCACGAACTGTGGCAACTCATCAAATAATTTCTGCCGACATCAACGGCCTTTATTACCATAAGATGTCGTTAAACTCTGGAACCTGCTCTAATAATATTTGAAAAAGTCCTGACAATGAAATGACATGAGCGATCACACCAGCATACCCACAACATTTCCATGACATCAAGAAGTGTTGCTGATAACATTTTATGAACTATCATCATCCATTGCTTAGGTAAACCTTGCGTATTCCAAGGCCATTGACGTCGACGTCACCTTTGATTACATTAATTTTATAGTACAAGCGAACTAACGGTAGAACGCAAATGACGAAATTATAACATCGATTGAAGGCGTATTAAAGGTGTCTATCCAGATCATATCATTTTCTAAATGTTATCGCCATCTAGCGACCAGAGTTCAATGATTTATAAACTATGACATCTAAATTGACACAAATACTTTGCTGAACAGGATGCCAGTGCAAAGAATTGCGCATTGGGTTTTAGCTCCCTTGATGACTTTGCTCCCAAGATATTCCCAATGACGCTCGGCATAGTCACTATGCCACGGTGGACATTTTACGTGATCGACCCGACGATAAAAGAACGGGCTTTCTGTGAAGGCGAGTCTCCTCCTCATGGTTCCCTCCTCTCCGTTTCCCCAGTTGCACAAACTGTTCTTTTTTCGCTTCGATTGGGTCGGGGGCGCCTATGGGTATAGATTATAAAGGGGCGCTATGCAAATTCCGAGATATTGATTGAGTGTACTAACTATAACTGCATTGGCTGGGGACACAAGTGGAGCGGGCATTTCTAATATCTCGGTGGATTCACAGTAGATTACATTACCTTACATTTTATGCATCATGGTGCATAATGATAGTGAACAATAATACAGTACTCGCCTTAAACACCTTTAACACAGAATCTGCCGATGCTATAAATTCAGCAGATACATTAAATATCTTGAGTTTTTATAGCAGTCAATTCAGCAGCATATATACTGGAATTATCATAAAGACGTCACTTTTTATCTATGTCTAAGCTTGGTACGGTGTAGGCCGCAGCAACTAAGCTATCTTCCTTAGAACCGCCTGTATATATACATGAGTATAGGAATTATATTTACTCATGTAATCCTGTGTAAGCAGTTTTAAAAATACAGGATTATCATCCTTTTTACTAATTGATTTATGGAGGCCACTGTCAACATGGATTCACTGTAGTTTACATTATCTTACATTTTATGCATTAGATTTAATTGCCTGACGTTATCGAATTCCAACCTATGGCATTTCGACCGATGGCATTTCCAACGGGCTACTCTTATAGAGTAGCCTATTGGTTCAACTTCAGAATGGTCTGCTGAAGCGACCAATGACCGATGACTTCCCCTTTACTATAATTGTGCTATATAAGTAACTGCTAACTACATCTTATATATGACCGCATCTTCTTACGCTACAGAGGTGCAATGGTGGACGGTCGGGTCCTTGGAGAGACCATTTCCCTCACACGCCGCCAGGTGGAGACACTGCCTGATCAGTTGGAATTCGATTGAATTTTACCTAGGATTTGTGAGACACTGTAGTCGATTGGATGAGTGCTTGCCTTGTAGCGCGAAGAGAACGGGTTCAAAATAGTTACCGTGTAGTAATTTTGAAAAAGACTTAACTTACAGTTGGTCAGCGACAACGATTGATGCTTGGTCAGTATACAATGGCGAATAATAAATGCACAAATATATTATGATTATCCATCGAGCACCAATCGTAAGAAGTCGCAAAATATTGGATAATACAGTGCTCGTCTTTTACACCTTTACCATGTATTCGACAGTAGCTTTAAATATAGCCGATGCGCTCAATTCCGATTCTGACCTTTTATATCTGCCTACGGATTTTGTTTTGACTGAGCGTCGAACCCTAGCCGAACTTATTAGAACGCTGTTACAGTATAACTCTTGTAAGGTAAAGTTGACGTCAAAGGCCCTGGTAGTCGTAAGATTTCGCTGAGCAATGGATAATGCGATTGTCTATTTAGACACCTCTAAAATGTTGTCAACTACGATATAAATTCAGCGACTGTCATATTTAACGCTATAATAATTTCTAACCAACTTGGAATCGCTGTATTATGCTAACCTAACGGTGAGAAGTGTTCAAATAACTATACGCCTCTTTTAAGTTTTATACTAGCTGTATGAGTAAAAGCCGAAGAGTGGTTCGGTAATAAGTAATGGTCATTACAGTTAGATAATGGTGTCTAAGGCGATCGCTATTTCCTTTCGGCTACCATGCTCCAGAAATCCAACAAAAAGGAAGACGGTGAAGTTTAGGGAGCTCGCACGCTCCACTTAAAATCGCATGACCGGCGGGCCGCGGGCCAATACAGTGCAATAGACTCGTGGAGCGCAAATTTTATCACACGGCAATTTGAATCTACGCGACGGTTTAAAGTTGATAGCAGCACCATCTACCGCTTTCTGAATCTGAATCCACGGGACGGCTTAAACTTCGTCGCAGCGCCGCCTACCGACTTTCATTAAACGCAAATTTGAATCTATGCGACGGTTTTTAATTTAAATCTCCAGCTCCAGCTCTAAGACGGTAGACCTAGATTTTATGTTGGCGCACCACTTTAAATGACCGGCGGCCCGCAGACTCATACAGGACATCAGATTATCGCGCAGCGCAAAGGTCATCACATGCGACGGTTAGAAGTTGATAGCAGCGTAACCTACGGACTTCTATTACACGCACAATTGAATCTCTGCGTCTGTTCAAACTTCATACCAGCGCCACCTACCGACTTTCTTTACACCCAAATGTTGAATCTACGCGACTTTTTAAATTAAAATCTCAGCTCTCTGCTGCTCTCGGTGGCGTTCCCAGTCAAGCGCCCTCTAACAGAGTCTAATCACTGGCTGCGCCAGTCTCGAGCGACCCCTATAGGTGTCGTTCTCACTCAAGCGACCTTTAAGGGTATTATTACTGTCTTCCACTCTCCCTTTTCGTACTTTACTGCCGTCCATCCCTGCCGCCCGTACCTCCTTCATTCTACGTCCGGCCGTCCCTCCCGTACATTCCTCGCGGCGATCGTGTGTGGCTCACCCGTCGCTTCCCATCCCCACCCCATAGACGTCTTAAAAATAGCTGGGTATTATACAGTAGTCCATGTCCACCCCTTATAGAAATGTCGAAGGACCCACACGTCATGATCTTGCGTTGCTATGACAACGTTTGTAATTATTGCGATGACGTACGATAAATGACGTAAGCCATGTTGTCTATAGCAATGAAGGCGAAAACAGCCTAACAAACAAACAGCGTTACAGGACGCATCAGACCAGGCACGCACGCACGCACAGAGATTTCTGTGCGTTTATATTATTAATTATTGCTTTATTCTAATAAATTCCTCTTCTCTTTCGTCTTCTTCTTTCGTCTTTTCGTCTTTTCTTCTTCTTCTTCTTCTTCTTCTTCTTCTTCTTCTTCTTCTTCTTCTTCTTCTTCTTCTTCTTCTTCTTCTTCTTCTTCTTCTTCTTCTTCTTCTTCTTCTTCTTCTTCTTCTTCTTCTTCTTCTTCTTCTCCTCCTCCTCCTCTTCCTCCTCCTCCTCCTCCTCCTCCTCCTCCTCCTCTTCCTCCTCCTCCTCCTCCTCCTCCTCGCTGTAATAGCTGAACAAGTTGAACAAGTGTTGAGGTATTCATCGGTTAAGGTCGACGTTAATGGCCCATGGCGGGCACAAATTCACGATAAACAAATAAAAAAACTGTCTACCATCTGTCGGCGTCTGCCGATGGCTGCAATAATAGAGGTGGTCGACATTGTGACACAGCGTCGTTAAACTACGTATACATGATAGAATATCTCGGCCATTGCCATATCCTGCGGTGGTGCCAGGCGAAACATTGGATGAAGGAGGGCAACGCTGATAATCTCTAATATTATGACGCAGCGTCGTTAAACAGGAACTGAGCTACAGATGGAAACAAATTGAACTGGGTTCTAAGTTAATGGTCGACGTTATTGACCTTCAAGATGTCGCTAAACAATTAATAATATTAATGGTCGTCTCAGACACCTTTAAAACGCTTCGTTCAGACGCTATAAATAAGCCAATTTCTTTTTATTCGCCAAACGGCCGTACTACTTCTACTCATAGGGTTAATCGAAGTTAAACCTTTGGAAGTGAGGTGAAGCATTGGAACGTTTGATGTGAGGTGGGGTATGACATACCCCAACACACATTTTTTACTTGCAAGTCGAAATATCAACCATATAACGTTAATTGTGAGCTAAGGTATAGTTTTTTAACCAATTATCAGCTAAACTTGTGATTATCGGGAACAAATGACTCTTTCAATCATAATTGAAATGGCCAGCGCGGTGGCGTTCAGAATCAAAACGGCCCTCTGCAATAGCATCTTCGTGGCCCTTGCTTGAAACATGTAACGTTTGAAAACACGTCACATAATACCCGTAATAATGGATCAATGTTGCATCGATGCAAATCTATAATATATCTTATAACTTATGTCTACAGTATCTTCTATTGTCGTCCAATTGTTTCTGCACTGAGCCGTAACTTTTTTAATTCATTAAAATCAACATGTATACGATAAAGCGTCGTAACAGAGATGAACAGCGTCCCCCTCCTTTACAATCCAGGCTTTGGGCTGGCACCACCGGATGACAGAGAAGTTTTCCCACTGTTTATCACCATTTAGTTTCCGGGCGATGGATGGATCCACAGTTTAACGGCAGCTTATGACAACACAGGCCGTTGCCGCCGACAAAGATTATTTTTTGGCATAATACAGCTATATATACGGGCGATAACACGCATGGGCTATATTTATAGCATCAGGAGAACTCGTGTTAAAGGTGTATAGGACGAGAATTGTATTATGTATTGCTTGTCGGTACCATGGGCTTGGTGCGTGAATGATTATCATACAATATTTTTGCATTTATTATCTACAGTTTATAATGACCAAGCATCAATCGATGGCGCAGAGAAATCGTGAGTAAAGGACTTGCACAAGGTTCCTACACAGTAACCGTCTCAGAGGAGGAGACTCTAACCCGTACTCTCCACATTACAAGGCGAGTGTTCTAACCAATCGATCGCTTTGTCCCACAATATTAGCAGTGTTAGCAGTAACAAACTGATATAGTGATAGTATTAGAAGTAGATGCGTTATTTATTAGGTATCACTATTATTAGCTGAGCAATTGTGAGTGAACCACAAGCTCAGTGTCCCTAGACAGTTCCCGCTATTACCGTTAGTGGCGCTTTTCCATGAGCGTCTGCTCAGCTGTCTAAACTGGGAGGATTTTATCACTGGTCGTTTTTTGGAAGTTTGTCAATCTCTGCATTAACGGTATAACGACTGGCGTGCGTTCCTTGTCGCAAATATTGGTATGCAAAGATATTTCTGTATTATAGTTATTACATTTCTGAGTTATCGTGAAAAAGTAGTCCAGTTTTTTTAGGGAACTCCGCCACTGAATGCATTTTGTCAGTACAAGTCTCGAACCTGGATGAAAGAGGAGGGCGATGTTCAGGGGCGGATCTAGACTTTTTCTGTACGGGGGGCGATTTCTGTGGGTTCCCAATTCCCAAGAGCGATTTAGTAATTATATCAAACGCAATATAAATGTAAACAATTTTATACCAAGATTTTTGCAAATAGATGCCAACTGCAAAAGTAAATGTAATACGTATCAAGTATTATGGATCTTTACGACAATTTTTTGAAGAAATAATAGTTCATTTTTATTAACGGTTTAATTTCTATGATAGTTTCCAAGATCAAAGGACCTATAATTGAAATGACTTATCAATTTAATAGTTTCTCAACTTTATAACATGTTACAAGACAAATTCCAATCTTCTGTTTCCAATCTTTGTGATCAATCACTTTCTCCGCATCTACTTAAATTTCTCGATCTCGCATTCATGAGGGCTAAACCGGTTAACCTTTCCTGACCCATTTGGTCTTTCAACCATGTTTTTACTATACGTAATGAACAGAAGCTCCTCTCAGCTGATGCAATGCTGTCCAACTCCACAAACATTTCGGAAGAAATTTCAACAAATTTGACACTGAAAAGAACCAAATTCTGGTAAAATAATGGCTACATGTTTACCGATTGTGATTCATGGAACACTAAAACGCCATTGTAGGCCTATGTATCATAACTGTTAATTACTGCTGTGCGTGACCTAGGCGTCACCTTGGACCGAGGCTCAAATTGCGCCAGCACCGTACTGTCGCCCGCTTGCTCGCTGCTTCCGCTACCTTCACTCTGATCCATGCCTTCGTCACAACTAAACTTGATTATTGTTGCTCGCTCTACGCTGGCCTCCCGACTGGTCGACTGGGGTGCTTGGATCGGATCTTGTGTCATGCTGCCCGCCTTATCGGCCGTACGCCTATACTCACATTTAAGTCTGGCTACGCTCCTGGTTAGGACCTTCTCTCCTATGATATTTTCTCACCTTAAGTATGTTCTTTATGGTCGTGCTGGAGTTGGGAGCGCCTCTGAGTAGTTTTATTGAAGGGACGCTATCTAAATGTTCGATATGAATGAATGAATGAATTTCATTCTGTTTTTTCAGTACAGATTAATAGCGTATTTAATTATTACGGATGGTCAACTACATTTTAGCGTATTTAATTATTTAAATGAATGGTGTGTGCAGAGACTATATAGGCTAAAATTAATTTTAAAAACAACAAAATAGCAATCAAATCCTCAAATTAAAAAAATAATTATTGGACTCTTAGGGGGGGCGATCGCCCCAATCGCCCCCCTCTGGATCCGCCACTGGCGATGTTAAGGTATTTGTTATCACACAATGTCGTTAAACTGAAACTACTAGCCTACTTCTTTCGCTTTTGTCTTCGGCGGACTCTGGAATTTAAAGAAATCGCTTTATTTGACCCAGTGCCAGGTCACTCAAAGGATAAGGTCAACGTAAATGGCCTAGCATAATGATTATTAGCAACCTTAAAACTGTTAATCATCGGACGGAGCCAGTCCGAAGGCTGAATAAGGAGGAGAGCGACGCTGATCATTTTATTGTGACACTGAGTCTCTATAATAATTATTATATGAATGAATCTCTCGGCCATTGCAATATCATCCGGTGATCCCAGTCTGAACAACGGATGAAGGAGGGTAACTCTGATTATCTCTCTTATGACGTTGCGTTGTTAAACAGGAACTAAGCTAAGGATATAAATAAATTTAGTTCAATAATAAGTTAAAGTAATTGGTCTTCACGGCCACAAGACGTCGCTTAATAATAATCATAATATTATAGTGATCGTCTGAAACACCTTTAAAATGATTACTTCTCACGTTACAAAAAATGCTAATGCGTTCAATCGCTGGGTGTCCATCACTTCAGAGCTCTCGTACGGAAGGTCGACGTTAACGTACCTTAGCGGCCACACAATGATCATAAACAATGTAAGACGGCCATTGCACTGTGGCGCTTAATAAACGAGTAATATTAATAATAGTAATTAATAAATAACAGCAATAATAATAATAGTAGGATGGAGTTCGAACGTTGAGAGGGTTGAGCTTGAGTTGTTTTGTTTATTGTTGGTTTAATTAGAATGGATTTAGAATGGTTCTTGAATGGGTTTAAGATGCATCTGGAATATTTACACTAGATCCATGAATGGTTTTAGGGAAAAAGATGAAGATAGGACGGAGAGCTACGACTCCCACTGCTTCTTGACGGTTCTGACGTTGCTGGACATCTGGTCAGCCGCCGCCTTGTCCAGACAGCTGACCACGGTCATTCGAGGGTTGTGGATTGCAGTGACGTCTAGCGGTGTGTTGAAGTTGTTGTCGAGTGACCGAATGCGACGAGAAATACCACGCATGATTGTATTGTATTGTATTGTATTTGAACACTTGTTATAGCGCCCCTACCAGATTGCCCATTCAGAGGCGCTCCCGACTACTGCGCGGACGCTGAATCGGAGTTTCACGCTGAAGCGCATGAGCAATTGCGAGTGAAGGACTTGCCCAGGGTCCCTACGCAGCGGTTTTGAGGTGGATTCGAACCCGCAACCCTCCAGCTGCAAGGCACCGAACATACCCCTATACCACCGCGCCCCAGGAAACGAGGTCATGCCCTTGTCGTCCGTACGGTCATAGTCTTTCGAAATGTCATTCCTCTATAATCCCCTTATCTATAAATAACATACCTCAGATGGACTTACACTCTCAGAGAGACAGAAAGACAGATGGACAGACAGACATACAGATAGAGGCAGAAATATTGTCAGATAGAGTCTTCATCCAGAGCCCACTTTCATCATCCATCTTGCTGTTCCAATCCTAAACACCATCCACCGAAGCCGACTGATTGTCTGCCTGATCTTCACCTAGAACCTATTCTGACCTCATACACCTACCTACAGATTTTGTTTTGACTGAGCGAAGAACGTCGTTCCTTTTTAATGGCCATGGAAACATAAAATGTCGCTGAAAAATGACTGATGTCTTGGTCTCCTTAGACACCTTTATAAAGCTTTGTAACAACGATATAAATTCGGCGCCTGTGATTTATTAATAATATCTCTGTTATAAATGTATCAATATTCGAACTCTGGCAGTACCAGTTCCTAGCCTTGGGAAAGAAGGAAGGCGACGTTAATTATCCGTGTTATAAGTTAAGTAAGTAAGTATATTTATTATGAAACAGTGTCGTTAACCAGCAAACACCTAACTGACTATCGCTTCATTAAAGGCTGTGCTATGCCAAAAATAATTTCTGCCGACGACAACGGCCTAAAATGTACAAAAACTAGGTTAATTTATGTAGCGTCTATTTAAACTTATCTTTCAGTGAAAAGAAAAATTCAGCCGTTTTGAATGTACATTCGTACCTTAGATGGACACACAGTCTCCGACAGACAGACAGATTGACAGACAGACAGACAGGACAGGACAGACAGACAGACGGAGGACAGGGACGGAAGCAAAAAATATAGACAGACAAGCAGGAGGGAGGTTGAGAAGCCCAACTCCGATCTATCCTTTTCCCAACCCATGTTGTCGTTCCAATCCTAGACACCAACCACCTTAGCCGTCTGACTGTATGTCTGCCTGACCATTTGATCGTGATTGTGAACCAAATCTGACCTCATATTATACCGCCTATCGATTTTGTTTTGACTGAGCGCCTGTGAAAGAGTTCGATCTTGTAGCGGTATTATTAGGGCGCTATATAAATCTTATAAGTTAAGATCGACGTCAACGGCCCTGGAAACTGCAAAATATCGCTGAATATTATATGATGCTTTGGTTTCGTTAGAAACCTTTAAAATGCTCACAAAGTAAGCTATAAATAAAGGGACTTCGATTTATGGATTATTCATCACCATACCAATGAATTGTATTATGCCAACTGAACGTGATATTTGCAGTCTAAGTAAAAGCAGAAGAGCTGTTCTGTATTATGCCAAACTTCTGTCACAATGAAGCAATTGCGTTCCTCTTTCCTGGAGCCTTTGGACTGGCACTGCCACAGGTGTCAGTCCTTTGCCTGGAGAAAGGGGAGGGCTACGTTAATCTTATTTGCTATGACACAGTGTCGTACAACATCAACTAATATATATTATACATGCCGTATAAAAGGTGAGAACTGTTCATAATAAATTTTTTTCGACGTCACAGGCCTTTGTTGTCATAAGATGTCATTAAACTCTCGATCCATTCATACAGTCTTTTACTGGTTCGATAATGCTTGCATGGAGAAATGACTTGAAAGGCTCTAGTAGCAAACACATAATCGTCAAAAGCATCTAACGTCATTCGATGCCAAAAGAGGTCGTTTGACTCTAAATGTTAATTTATTAATTTAATTAATTTTATCGCCAGATCCCACCTTTGCTCTCGTAACGCAAGGTGGATCTTAACTTCCCCACAGAGGCCGCGAGATAGCGTTAAAAACTAATACTACGTGAATTAATGTTTACTTAGTAAACGCTTGTCGTATGTCTCATTAAGATTGACTGAACCTGATCACCTGACCTGCATATTGACTTTGTTTTGATTGAGCATCTGTGACTACGTTCGTTCCTCTGACTTTCTCTGGTGCTGCAGAAATCTCGAGATTATGATTACGATACATGCGTATATATACACTACTCTGGAAACTGGTAGATGTCGCTAAATAATGAATAATGCGATTGTGTTGCTAGACACCTTTAAAACGCTTTTTCTCCTAGCTATATAAATTCAGAAACTGCGTCCCATCGCCGAATTACTCCGAGGTACATTATAATATGTAGGGTGAGGTCAAATTGAAAGGTTCTGTTAAACACTGGTTGCGACTATTCTCAATTACTAAAGCGAATGGCACCAGTTTACTCACGAGCGTCGTTTCAGAGGAGTTGCTCAAAGAAATCTCTTGTCTCATATCTCTGCGACTGTGATGAAGACTGGTCATCTTAACCTGACAATCGATTCTGTGTTGACTGAAAATGCGCTATATTAAATGTCCAGATACATACATTACGTTCAAAGATTTCATTAGGCAGCCATCAGTAACTTCAGTGCGTGATAGTCTAGTGTTTAGTTTGCTGGACTGTCAAATGTGAGGTTGAGTTCAAAACCCAGCCAGGGCAGAAATTGGTTTGAGATTGTGGCTCCCTGTGACTCCTAGCCAACGCAACTATTATGAGTACTCTATCCGAACGTTGTTGGTGGGAAGATCAGGGATTAAGTTGACAGAGAAATTACATAAGCGACTGAGCAGAACTAACAGATACAGGGAGACAGCTGATAGCCCCGCACTCGGGACACTACCGTTACGGAACACACCGATACGAATACCCTGTCAGCTTACCCACAAAGATACGATTGCATCCAAATGGGTTGTTGACAGTCTAGAATGAAGTATTATCGATTACGAAACTGAATCTATAGCAAAAGGATAATGCTATATAAAGCTGTCTATGCTTTTTATCCATCTAGTTTAACTTACGGAAATCTTGCTTGCTTGAATGTTTGTTTGTTTGAACCACAGGCTAAAAAGTCAAATCTTGCGACGACTAATTCGATCACTTACAATCATTCAATCATCCTGAAACTTGGCAGATAGACTCGCCCTCGCAGACACTTCATTCTATAAAAATTTCAGCTCCCCCAAAAGGCAAGCTTATAGAATCGGGGACTAAACTTTTCGAATCGGGGAATCACCTTTTCCGATACGCAGCGTTGCCATTGGCCAGCGTTGCCATTGGCCGCAACAAAAACGGGAGCGCTGCCTCATTAAACGCACGCTATGTCGTAAAATGTACGCGGACTATTTTCAGAGTAAACGTTATAGGATACTAGATGGATATAGTAAAAAAACTTTGTTTTACGGGCTGTATTTTATTCTATATATATACGTTTTATTGAGAAAGACAATCTGACAAAACGCAGAAATGCTAGCATGAGTGTTAACCCTCGGGATACCAAGGGGGGTGGTTGCCACCCCCTAGGTTTTTTTCCATCTCAAACTTTTCCGTATGGAATAAAAATTTGACATTTTAGGTAGCTGTAGGGGGTTCATTTACACACGTTTTGAGGTAAAAGGTGAGATGATATCTCACACCGTTCAAAAGTTATACCCAATATACCAGAGGCACCAGGGGGGTGGATACCACCCCCTAGATTTTCGACTATATCTTATCCGTCATTTAATATTAAGAGACACAAATTATACCACTCTATAGAGGGAATGTGGGGCTACATTTCTATGGTCACTGAGTTGACCTGAGGCAACCGGAAGTGCTCAAAATAAATAATAATACGCGTAACATGCGTGAAAAATGGCTGAATGGAAGGACTCCCCTTAGTTTTTGTCTGTAGCGTATTCATTTGTCTTCCTGGAAGAGAAACAAAGATACCATTCTTTAGAGGGAATGAAGGGCTTAATTTACATACCTACATCTTTGTCTTTTGAATACCGGAAGTGATCAAAATAAATATTAATACGCGTAATCTGTGTGAAAATGGCCGAATACAGCATTACAACGTAAACCGATATATGTATGGATATATATGTATGGATGTACATTTATACTATATAAACATGTGTAGGGATGATTTTGTGTATCTTTTATACATAGATTAGTTTCAAAACACACATAATCTTATATTTGTTTATCCAAAAGTACAAAATGTACGCAATAATATACAATATTGCTAATTAATGGGTTCCGTTGTTAAAAGTGATGTAATTTCGAGGTGCATTCACATAATGTACAACTAAATATACCATTCTGTGCAGAAATGAATGCTGAATCCATTGCTATATTACAAGTTATGATATGTGAAACCAAACACGAAATCCAAGGGGGGTGGTAACCACCCCCCCTTGGTAGTCCGTGTTACAAAAAAAGCTTGGTAGCCCTAGGGTTAATGGATAAAAAAGTTAATTAGAAAATTGTAAAATAAACTAGTAAATATTTCAAGGCAGTTGATGACCTCACTTTGCAGTCAATTGTTAATTCAGCTGAATAAATCGAGTAGTCAATAACATTTGCTATTCTATAAATATTATGAAACTGTATAGATATACTTTCATGTTTATATCCATCTGTGTAAATGGATGTATCATCGAGATATTTATTAGTTAATTATAATGATAAAGATAACGTAGGCCTACTATCAATGGAGTCTGTCTTTTTAAGGACGGATCGACTTTAATGGCCTCGGGTTGTTGATTGATAAAATGGACAGTCAAATGGCTCAGAGATTACGGAGAAAAAATTAATATTATTTGATAAGCGCCAGACCACAACCTAAAAGTTCTTTTTTAAAATGTAATTTTATTGAACAGAAGATGCACTATGATGATTTAACCAGTAATTATTGTTTAACCTTCGCAGGACGAAGAGGGGTAAATAATTACCCCAGGGGTGTTTGAATGCTGATTGCGGAGCAACCGTTGGCAGTTATAATTTGACGTTCCATGTGTTTACAAGTTAATACCTCTGACATATTCTGACACCAAAGCCAGAAAAATGTCATGTTGGGGGAAGAAGATTTTTGAGTTCAAAGTGTCCTGGGGTAAAAATTTACCCCTCTTCGTCCTCGACGTCGTTAATTATTCGTTCATGGTGAATATGCATTTTTCAAAGATATTTTTCATAAGTAACCTGTAATCAGAAATAAAGTACTGAATCTACCGTGAAATTCGATTTCAATAGTTGCAATAATTTTGGGAGTGCACTTTCCAAGATGGCGGCCAAGATGGCCGCCAAAACACAGAAATATGCATATTTCAGCTCATAGGTAAGCTACAATGACAAATGAACCCTCCACTTTCATAGTTCCGAGGTCAAGGAATCCATTTATCGTAGTGAGAAGAGTCTCTGAATACTACTTTCCAAGATGGCGGCCAAGATGGCCGCCAAAACATAGAAATATGCATATTTCAGCTCATAGGTAGGATACAATGACAAATGAACCCTCCACTTTCATAGTTCCGAGGTCAATATCACTTTCCAAGATGGCGGCCATCCCTTAGGGGTAAATTAGTATTGACAGACTATTCTCACTACGGTAAATGGATTCCTTGACCCCGGAACCATGAAAGTGGAGGGTTCATTTGTCATTGTAGCCTACATGTACCTCTGTTTTGAAATATGCATATTTCTGTGTTTGGCGGCCATCTTGGCCGCCATCTTGAAAGTGGTATTGACAGACTATTCTCACTACGATAAATGGATTCCTTCACCTCGGAACTATGAAATTGGAGGGTTCATTTGTCATTGTAGCATACCTATGAGCTGAAATATGCATATATTTTTGTGTTTGGCGGCCATCTTGGCCGCCATCTTGGAAAGTGGTATTGACAGACTATTCTCACTACGATAAATGGATTCCTTCACCTCGACACTATGAAATTGGAGGGTTCATTTGTCATTGTAGCAAACCTATGAGCTGAAATATGCATATTTCTGTGTTTGGCGGCCATCTTGGACGCCATCTTGGAAAGTGGTATTGACAGACTATTCTCACTACGATAAATTGATTCCTTCACCTCGGAACTATGAAATTGGAGGGTTCATTTGTCATTGTATCATACATATGAGCTGAAATATGCATATTTTTTGTGTTTGGCGGCCATCTTGGCCGCCATCTTGGAAAGTGGTAGGGACAGACTATTCTCACTACGATAAATCGATTTCTTCACCTCGGAACTATGAAATTGGAGGGTTCATTTGTCATTGTAACATACATATGAGCGGAAATATGCATATTTCTGTGTTTTGGCGGCCATCTTGGCCGCCATCTTGGAAAGTGGTATAGACAGACTATTCTCACTACGATAAATGGATTCCTTGACCTCGGAACTATGAAATTGGAGGGTTCATTTGTCATTGTAGCTTACCCATGAGCGGAAATATGCATATTTATGTTTTGGCGGCCATCTTGGCCGCCATCTTGGAAAGTGGTATAGACAGACTATTCTCACTACGATAAATGGATTCCTTGACCTGGGAACTATGAAATTGGAGGGTTCATTTGTCATTGTAGCTTACCTATGAGCGGAAATATGCATATTTCTGTGTTTTGGCGGCCATCTTGGCCGCCATCTTGAAAAGTGGTATTGACAGACTATTCTGACTAGGATAAATGGATTCCTTGACCTCGGAACTATGAAATTGGAGAGTTCATTTGTCATTGTAGCTTATCTATGAGCGGAAATATGCATATTTCTGTGTTTTGGCGGCCATCTTGGCCGCCATCTTGGAAAGTGGTATTGACAGACTATTCTCACTAGAATAGATCGATTCCTTGACCTTAGAACTATTAGAATTGATACTTCATTTTTATTGTACCTTACCTATAAGCTGAGATATTAAAAATTGCTTTGGGGTAAAAAATTACCCCTCTTCGTCCTCCGTGTATCCTAAAATGTCTTCGTCCTGCGAAGGTTAACTATAACCTGGTGATGATAGTAGTAGTTTCAGTTTAACGACACTGTCTGATAACAAAGTTCATTAGCGTCACCCTCCTACTTTATCTAGGCTTGGGACTGGCACTGTCAGAATACAACCAGTGGCGGAGTTAGCCTGGCGATATTATTATTATTTATCCAAAGTATATACGATCCATTTTATGGAACTGTAATAGTATAACTGGCGATATTTATTTATTTATAACAAGGTATGACGCACACCTGGGGTCCATTGGACCCATCGATCAAACTTCCTTGAATAGCTGCTTTGATACAAATAGTAAAAATCTGAAATAATTCAAATTCCTCAGCAATTCATCCCTCTACATATATGGAAAAATTCGAAGAGTTTAGAATTCTTGGTTCGATGATACAAAAATAAGAATGACACTCGGGCATATTTAGCACACCTGGGGTCCAGCAGACCCCAGGCTTTAACATTGATAGGCCCATCGACTATGACATATTCCAGGCTACGCTACATACACAAATACACACATACATACATACATACATACATACATACATACACAAATACATACATACATACATACACACAAATATATAGATACATACCAATATACATCCATATACTTACATACAAATATATACATGCATGCATACGTACATACATACATGCATGCATGCATACATCCATCCATCCATACATACATGCATTCATACATGCACACATATATATATACATGCCAATATATATCAATCAATCAATCAATAAATGGATACGACCACTCCAGGCTATCGACTTGTACTACCAGAATCAGGGTAGTGGCGGAGTTTTAACCGGCGATTAGGCGGAGTAACTGTTGTTGAATTGATAGCGTTAAAGGAATGTCTTAGATGAGCGCTGTATTAATTTATAATTTCTTGGTGATTTTAATGTTAACTGTTGGGTTCCCTGAACCAATGGGATTTTCATCGGACTGATAACGATTTACTTAATTAAATGGTTTAGTTTGAAGTGACCATCCATTCATTCATTTTCACTCATTTTCATTCATTGAATACGAACACTTATATAGCGCTCCTCCAAGATACCTACTCTGAAACGCTCCCGACTCAAATCCAGCGATAAAGAAAAGTTTTAGAAGCTTGTTACATATGTATGCAGAGTCCCTGTTTAAAAGAACACGCAGATCTGAAGGAAGGTTAATCCAAGTCATCGGTCCAACCACTGAAAAGACACGCATTGTGTCTTTGAAGTTCGTGCAAATGGAACAAAAGTTCACCCATAACTGCACTATACGAAGATTTCCCCGGCCAACCAAGCCCTTAGCAGTTGATGGAAATGTTACTAGTCTTAGACACCTTCAAAACGCTTTCTTCAGTCGCTATAAATTCAGCAAACGCGTTTTATTACTAGATAACACTAAACTCATATGGCATACTATACTTTACGTCAATTGATGTCTTGTTTCCAATGATAACGGCGCTATAGAAATCATTCAGATTTGATTAGGTTTGATTATACCAGATAACTGTCTCCTTTCTTTAGAAATCTAGAGCTTAACTTACCTTTCTTAACGGGTTCATTGGTCTTATTTTGTTCATCTAGGCCTACCTCTGCAGTCAGCCATCACTTCGGACGTTGCTGGAAATATGGTCTTTTAATTAGATATAATATTATTTAGCTGTAGTTCTCATTCTGTATCCATTTCTACAATGAGCGTCAGAAATCAAAGACTACACAGTCATAAGGGAGGCTGCTTCGTAAAGAGCCAATTCCAGGCTTCTTTGTGAACTTTATAATATATCATGATGTAACATACAGACATAACGGACTCGCTTGGCTATTAGGCAGCGCCGTGCTTTCTCGGTTGTTGGCCCTTCCATTTGGAATGACCTACCACTTAAGCTCCGTTTTTTACTTGTAAGCCATCTGACAGGGTTCTACAAGTCCCTCAAGTCTTTTTTTCTTTAGTCGTGGCTGGGCCGGGAGCGCTCCTGAGTAGTTTCTTGAAGGGGCGCTATATAAATGCTCTGAATGAATGAATGAATGAATGAATGAATGAATGAATAACATAACATAACATAACATAACATAACATAACATAACATAACATAACATAACATAACATAACATA
This sequence comes from Aporrectodea caliginosa, assembly GCA_020284085.1. Taxonomy (NCBI): domain Eukaryota; kingdom Metazoa; phylum Annelida; class Clitellata; order Crassiclitellata; family Lumbricidae; genus Aporrectodea; species Aporrectodea caliginosa. Next base: position 24,755 of record JACEVL010001604.1, read on the forward strand.
ACATAACATAACATAACATAACATAACATAACATAACATAACATAACATAACATAACATAACATAACATAACATAACATAACATAACATAACATAACATAACATAACATAACATAACATAAGAAGGGTCTTAAGTGGTTCAGAAGACGTTTAATCTGTGTTTAAACCACTGCAATTAAGCTGGAACATGATTAATAGCCCAATTTTTCTAGCTTCTTCTTAAAAGCTGTGATAGTGTCCACTGAGACAGTATTATCATCAAAACTATTCCACAAATCTACAACTCTTGCACTGAGGAATTTCTGCACCTAAGGTCTCTTTCGGTTTCTTAAATAAGTTACACATATTTCCCCGAGTCGCAGTGTTAATTCAACTGCTCAGCTCCATTCGCTTGGTCATTAGATACTGTAATATAGAAGAAATATTAATTGGCTTAATGTTAGTAGTACTTAATACAGGTCAAGCTACTCATATTACATCAAACCAATCAAATACCCATTCTGTTATAGATTTAAGCATAAGTTCACAAGATATAGCTCTAAATGCTAGGCATAATGTCACTAACAGCAATATGGGCTCTGATCATTATGCTACTATTACTACTGTCAATGAAGAAGTCATAATAGAATATAGCTTAAGCATGCATCTCTGGAAATTAAAAAAGGCAGATTGGAAAAAGTATAAAGAAATAAGTAAATTCTCATTAACAAAAGATATTTTGGTTGATAAAAATTGTGATGATACTTTCAATAATTTGGTAGAGTGCATTACATCTATAGCCAA
>JACEVL010001605.1:0-25794 GCA_020284085.1 Aporrectodea caliginosa
GAGGGACGCGACAATATCGTATACACAAAAGGCTAATATCATTACAGTATATCGATCTTTTGGGCCCCAGCCTTTTGGGCGCCGGTCGTTTAGTATTCCAGTCTTTTGTCGCGTCTTTTTGGCGCCAGTCGTTTAACCCTAGGGCTACCAAGCTTTTTGTAACACGGACTACTAGGGGGGGTGGTTACCACCCCCCTGGATTTCGTGTTTGGTTTTACATATCATAACTTGTAATATAGCAATGGATTCAGCATTCATTTATGCACAGAATGGTATATTTAGATGTACATTATGTGAATGCACCTCTCGAAATTACATCACTTTTAACAACGGAACCCCTTAATTAGCAATATTGTATATTATTGCGTACATTTTGTACTTTTTGGATAAACAAATATAAGATTATGTGTGTTTTGAAACTAATCCATGTATAAAAGATACACAAAATCATCCCTACACATGTTTATATAGTATAAATGTACATTCATACATATATATCCATACATATATATCGGTTTACGTTGTAATGCTGTATTCAGCCATTTTCACACAGATTACGCGTATTATTATTTATTTTGATCACTTCCGGTATTCAACAGACAAAGATGTAGGTATGCAAATGAAGCCCTTCATTCCCTCTAAAGAATGGTATCTTTGTTTCTCTTCCAGGAAAACAAATGAATATGCTACAGACAAAAACTAAGGGGGGAGTCCTTCCATTCAGCCATTTTTCACTCATATTACGCGTATTATTATTTATTTTGAGCACTTCCGGTTGTCTCAGGTCAACTCAGTGACCATAGAAATGTAGCCCCACATTCCCTCTATAGAATGGTATAATTTGCGTCTCTTAATATTAAATGACGGATAAGATATAGTCGAAAGTCTAGGGGGTGGTATCCACCCCCTGGTACCTCGGGTATATTGGCTATAACTTTTGAACGGTGTGAGATATCATCTCACATTTTACGTCAAAACGTGTGTAAATGAACCCCCTACAGCTACCTAAAAGGTCAAATTTTTATTCCATACGGAACAAGTTTGAAATGAATAAAACCTAGGGGGGGTGGCAACCACCCCCCTTGGTAGCCTGAGGGTTAATGTAATATAATGTAATTAGTAATTTTCTTTCTGAGCCGCCTGGTTAACCGGAATGAACGGGTTACTCATTGAAGTCACGGTGTGATTGGCCGTTTGACGGGTGTCAGATTTCTCGTCTATGGAGTGGATGCGGCCGATGTTCCCCCTAAAGGTCTTCGCAAGTTGCTCGCCCGTACCAGCCGTGGGTTGGCTTTTCAATCGATTTCGGATGGGTGGGCTTTGTGTGACGTTACCTCCCGCGGTATAATCCACTCCAACCCCCAACCCCCACCCCCACCTGGATATGCTGGTGGTTTCTTGAGCGGATGTCACCGGCGAAGTCTGCAGACGAAGCCGATGAAGCAATAAAGGAGACACAGGCCTAAGATCGATTATGCCAACTAGCCTTCTGCAGGTATCTCAGATCTTGAAGTAACAATCCTTAGACTCATCCAAAATTCTCAGACTTGCGTAGTAGGCTAATCTGTGCATCTTCTCGTTAAAACTCCATAACTGTACGGTTATCTGCAATGGCTTCCTGCAGAATTCAGAGTTGAATTTAGAATGGCCTGTTTGACCTATAAAACTCTTATAACGAGCACTTCTACATGCATTTAACCACCTAGATCTCCTTATGTGAACTCTAATTGTATTTATATCGTTGGTTGTAGCTTGTTCGTCTGAGGTCAATCACGTTACTGTGGTTGGAGCCAACACTGGAGTATATCTAGGAGCATCATCATCCTATGCTTTCTTAAATCTGGAAACTAAACTGTGCAGAACGGGCGTTGCGACAAAGTCTGGCGTCATTATTGAAAATGTTACATTCACAGAATGCACCTTCGATCAGAATGATATGGGCGTTTACGTTATTACAATTGGAGGTGTCAATGTTTCATTCTGTGTCTTTAAAGGTAACAATAATGCACTAAGACTCAGACCAGTTGCTCAGGGTGTTCAGAATGTAAGTCTGAGTGTCTCCAATTCGAAGTTTCTGCAAAATAACCAGGCACTCGGATACGACTATCCACCGTCCTGCCAAACATCAAAGTTAAGCATCGATATAAAAGAGAGTATCTTCGAAAATCACGGAGGTGTGGCTGTTGAGATTTATTCGTGGTATTGCGATGGTACATTGGTAAATATTGTGTTTGAAAAATGTACTTTCAAAAACAGCAGAATTCTCATACAGACTTCAGCGCCATACAATTTTTCAATGAGAAGTTCGGTTATTTCTCAGACTACAGTTGGAGCCTTAATTTTCAGAGGAAAAGGTCGATTTATTGTTGTTTCAAATACCACCTTATCAAATATATCCGGAACCGCTGTGATAGTGAATACTTTTCCACCAGAATCCGTGACTTTGGAGAATAACAAGTTCTTTTCTGTGCGAGGAACAACATGCATTGACATAAACATAAATTCGCAGACGAATTGGCCTGTTGGTGAAATATTTATCACAGCAAACGAGTTCCTTAATAGCTCCGTATCTTATGTTATTAATGCGAATGACCGCTCGTATAGTAACATCACTATGACTGAAAATATCTTCGACAATCCTCAAAGTGGCTATGAACTTTATGTGAGTATGCCGTGGAAATCGGACTATGCTTTGAACGCTGGACGAAACTACTGGGGTGGCACAAACAGAAGCTATGTGACGTCTAGAATTTATGACTTCTACGACAACTTTCAAGTAGCTATGGTCGATATTCCAACCACCTATACTGACTCACAACGCAACGATTTGACTGATACTCATACTTGGATGGAATGGAACTCAACAAATGCATTTTATGGAGGGAAAGTTACACGCAATGAGACGTTTTACGCCAATTCAGCAGACAATTCATGCATCAATATTTCAGCCTCAATTTATGTTCCACCGAACTTAAAGCTGGAAATTCGTGGCTCAGCGACCTTCTGCTTTCTTCGTTATGTTGGCATCTCAGTCAGAGGTAAAGTACAGTAAACTGAATCATAAAATAAAATTAGTCAAGTGTCAATGTTTTATTTTGAGGACAAATGGTGGATATTGCCTAGGCCTACATAATTTCTGAGGATGCGAATGCATAGAAAAATTTGCCCAATTGATTCAATATCATAAGTAAGTAAGTAATTAAGTAAGTAAGTAAGTAAATTCTTTAATGAGAAGCACTAGCAGACGCAGAGCACTGTACATGGCAAGCTTAATACATTCAAACAAACAAACAAATTTATATCTACAAACCAGGAATTGAATGAGAGAAGTTGTTGTATATGAAGGTGAACACAGGGGAGGAAGAGTTAGGGTTAGTCGTAGGGCAATTTCATATCTCGTGTATTATTTAAAAACATCCACAAAATATATTATCTCCAGTATTATACCTTATTGGTTACCTCGTTCGTTGCCCTAACTAACACTTCCACTAGCCTAATTCTCCTTTAGTAACTAACTGTTAGAGCAGAGACAATAATTTGCTATCTCAGCCCATTTAATAACTAACTGTCAGGGCTGAGACAATTTTTCCTATCTATTTGTTACCTTTTACAAGTTGCGACCTGCCAGCTTGATATTGAGAATAAACGAAATTGATTGATTGATTGGAGAAATTATGAGCTTAAAAAGCCACATCTATTGAAACCATGATTAAATATTTGAGCCGTTTGGTACTATTTTGTCATAGGCAATTTTGTCGGAGCTATATTAGTCGTTGGCAATTTTTGACGGGGTTGATTTGGACAAGGCTATTTTGGTGGTTGGCTATTTTGACGGGGTTATGTTGGTCCTTGGCGATTTTGATGGGACTATTTTGGTCATTTGCAATTTTGACCGGGCTATTTTGAGGGGTGCCGTCAATGGTTTAAGGGTTCCTTGACTGTGAAAGCTGGAGGTGTCATTATTTATTGGGTGACCGCTTATACACTTCCTGCCTCATTTTGCAGGTTCTTTCATTTTAATTGGAGACGATGACCAATTGATTTTAAAGAAATGGACAGACACTATGTGGGGTGGAATTACGTTCATCAACAGTACTGGTAATACAAGAATTATATTTGACATTTCATTTTCTTAAATGCCAAGAGCCGTCTATAAATCGATTGCACCAACGTGGTTCAAAACTACCCATACCCAGAAATCTATTGACGTTTCTGATTAGGTGTTAAATTGATTCCATCTGACAGCCACTGAGTTACATTTTGATCAACTCTGATGTGCGTACATACACAAGTATGTAATATCAATGTTACAATGTATGTTTGGTGTACATTAATTTACAATACATATAAGTACCTGTCCTGCATGATACATGCACGCAAACATCATCCCGAACTGAACAGAAGGCCCTTTAGCGATGTCCAGGTTTCATTAGCATTTATCTTCTCCTTAGAGGTAAATAGGCGCACAGCCTGACTGGCAAATACGCACGCAATTGCCTCACTAAGCATAATATTGCAATTTTTGCGACAGAGTAACATAGTGAATGATTCTAGTAAGCGAATTTACATGGCAAATGTTACTTCTGTATTCGTCAGGTTCATACATGACGCATACGAGTTTACTCAATCTGGAGAATGGAGTGACACTTAGTGGAACTTCCTGGAACGTGTCTGACTCCATGTTGAACATGAATAGTGGTGTGTACGGAACCAGTTCTGTTCCAGTAACAATGTCTTTCTACAACACGACCATTTATTGTTCAAACAATGCTGCTATAAGACTTGAGACCAGCAGTAACATTACAATGGATCTCAACGCATGCACTCTAACATCATCGACATACATGAGTGTGTATATGCGGAGCAGTTCCCTCTTGACAATGACCGGTAATGGCACATCCTTTTGGTCAAGTGGCGACGCAATCCAATTGTATTCAAGTGGTAAAGTGGTTGCAAATATCGTCCGCTGTGAAGTGAAGAATCGTTTCTACGTCGAAGGAGATCCTGTGGTTAGTAGATCTATTAAAACACCGACTGCAAATATTTTATGGAGTGTAAGCGTCGCTTCTCCATACAGAAATGTGTTCCTTTTTTGTTGCTTTTAGTTACCGTCTGGCGTCAGTGTAGCAAAAATTATATTAGGCTTAATGTACTGTGATCGTTTACCTCGTGTTACTTGAGCGGTTTAGCCGTCCGAAATCTACCCGCCCAGATCCGATCCGAATTTTTCATTAGGGCCGATTGATGATTCTGAACGTGTGAGAGGGTCGTATCGTGTCGGACCGACACTGTCGGTGTTTCGCAGATTTTATGCTATGAACGTTGACCACTATTGCACTCTGTAGATAGCCTATCGTGACTCCTGCTTTGGCCTTGACCCTGACAACTAGTTATCCCGTTGATATTTTTGCTCTTGGCGAAAACTGATTCCAAGTTCTGACCGTTAATAGTACAGTTCCGTTCCTTTATCTTTCCGTGAGCCTTCGTGGAAGAATGGAGGGTTAGTTTTTTGTGCAGGTTTTGTTCTACCTCCGCTTTGTGAATGTCTACTTGCAACTCGTGACTCTGGTATGAGCGACTAACCTTATCCAGCATAATTATATCAACCTCCACCACACACTTTGGCTCTCTTATATCTATCAATCAATCAATCAAATCTCTTTTATTGAAGCCAAATGAAAAAACACATAACATTTCAACATAAAGTATCAGGATTGGCCGCAAGAGGAGTCCCAAAAGGGATCAAGATCCCGCTAACTAGGGACACCTAGAACAACATTTCAGAAATATGAATTAGCTAAATCCTTGATAAACAGTGCAATATCAAGTTTAGTACAGCAATGCAAACAGTATAGTACATATTACACAGTAAATGATTAACTCGATTCAAAACACTATGAAAATATAAAGAAAAAACCGAAAACCTTAACTAACAGTGAAAAAAATATCCAGCAGGGTAGGTTATAGCTAATTTCCATTAATCAGGTAGGCATGCAGCATTTTTTAAAGTGCCGTAGGTGGAGGGCACAACGTATGTGAGAGGGAAGCATGTTCCAGGTTGTGGAGCCAACAGATTTTATGGAGAATAAGCGAGTATTGGTGTGTGCGTATATGGGGCGATAAGAGTTAAAGTTTCTGGTGTAGGGAGTATGAACATCAGATCCTAGATGAAAAAATCCCTTAAAACATGCTGGAAGTAAACCATGTTTATAGCAGTACATAAATAGGCCAATCTGTAATGTTCGAATCTGCTCTAGTTTAAGTAGCTTCAAGTCAGTAAATAGTGGTCCAGAATGAACGCACCTTGGAACTCCCGCAATGATACGAACTGCACGTTTTTGCAATAGAATTAATCTCCGTAGTCTAGAATCATAAGTAGATGCCCATACCATATTACAATAAGTAAGATAGGGGTACACCAACGAATAATATAATTTTAGGCGTATGCAGGAGGGCAATAAGTATGCAGCTCGAGTTAGAATACCAATGTTTTTAGCAATTTTGTTAGAAATAGTTTTTATATGTTCCTTCCAGGTCAAATGTTGGTCCACGTGAACACCTAAAAATTTAGTAGAGGTGACTTTGGTAATAGGAATGCCATTGATGGATAATCTTAACGAGTCATCCGAGGGACCCATTTTCCTATGGGATTTGAATAGTATGAAGTTTGTTTTATCTAGGTTAAGGGTTAGTCTATTGGCAGAAAACCAGTCCGCCACTAGAGTAAGCTCTGTATTTATGACCTGAGTAAGGGTTTGCAAAGAACTGTGAGAGTAAAAAACGTTGGTGTCGTCTGCAAATAAAATAAAAAACATGATTGGTGATACATTGGGGAGGTCGTTTATATAAATGAGGAATAGTAAAGGGCCGAGGTTAGATCCCTGTGGCACTCCATAGTCAATTGCTCTTAAGTCCGAAAATGCACCATTGCAACAGACGCACTGTTGACGATTTTCAAAATAACTAGTAAACCATTTTAGTTGCTCGCCTCGTATTCCATAATTTTCTAGTTTTTAAGGAGAATTTTATGATTTACAGTATCGAAGGCTTTGGCTAAATCGAAAAAGATTCCTATTGAGTATTCATTATTTTCTATAGCATTTGAAATTTTGTCCTGCATACTTAGGAGGGACATAAAAGGGGAATGCCCAGGTTGAAAGCCATGTTGCGTTTGGAATATTATACCTGATTTTTCAACAAAATTATAAAGGCGATTATAAGAAATAGGCCTATAATTTGTTACATTACACTGATCAACAAGCATTTTGCTGTTGGGATTCTAACACCTGTTCCTAACTAAATTTAATATGCTGATTCCAAATCCGGAAACCGTTTTTGTCTATCACGTCCAGTTTTTAAGTTATAAAGTTTCTCGGATTCTTTAAATTTTATATGCCTACATTAACACTGCGCAACAAAAAAAATATTTGTTGTTTGCTACTCAGAACTTTTTAACTGTTCTTGGCTAAATTTTGGGCGCTGATTTCAAATATGAAATCGAAATTTGTCTAGCACGTCAGGTTTATTAGGTACGCATAAGTGAGGTTCTACACAATTGCGGATTCTCAACTCATACTATCAGTGAAAACACAGTTTAAAAAATGTATGAGGCATTTGCTTTTGTGCTTGCTCTCAACTAAATTTTGGATGCTGATTTCAAATATGAAATTGAAATTTGGCTAGCACGTCAGGTTTTTGAGGTACGCGTCGCATAGTTCATACTGCAAATGTACCGCATTAATTTTCGGTTATGTATAACCTCACTGATGCGTACCTAAAAAACCTGACAAGCTAGCCAAATTTTTATTTCATATTTGAAATCAGCGTCCAAATTTTAACTAAGAACAAATGTGAAAGCAAATGCCTGGCATTGTGTGATACAGTTTTGATACTTTGCTTTCGCTTACAGTATAGGCCTATATGAGCTGAGAATTCGCAATTGTGTAGAACTTCACTGAAGCGTAGCTGAAAAACTAGACCTGCCATCCAAATTTCGATTTCATATTTGAAACCAGCATCCAAAATTTAGCTAAGAACAAGCACAAAATTCTATTCTTCATACATTTTTAATATGAGTTGAGAGTTCGCAATTGTGTAGAACCTCACCTATGCGTATACCTAAAAATCCTGACGTGCTAGCCAAATTTCGATTTCATATTTGAAATCAGCGCCCCAAATTTAGCTAAGAACAGTTCTAAAGTTCTGAGCAGCAAACAAAAAATATTATTTTGTTGGTCAGTGTTATCTTTCTCACCTTTTTTATAAATTGGAACAACTTTTGCTATTTTTATGGCCTGGGGCACTATACCAGTGGTAAAAGAGCAGTTAATCATTTCAGCCAACAGAGGAGCTACCTTATCTACAAATGCAGATGCAATGCATGGATCTATATCGTCAATTCCCCTACTATGGGTTGGATGAAATGAGTGGCTCAGATTCAATATTTCTTCAGAAGAAGTTAAGCTAAGTGCAAACGAATTGGGGCGAGGGGGCTGTAAAAATATAATTTAATCCAATTCAATGCCTTATATAGCGCTATTGTGATAATGCACAATGATTCAATCGATGGTCGTTTCAAGCTAAAACATAAAATCCGTTGCAGCAGCCTGATCGAAATAACACGCGTCCGGAAAACCAGAAATCAGTCTACATTAGGTAAAGAAGTTGATACAGGTTACAGGTAAGTCTTAATTTAGATATGAACAACATTAAGGAGATGACAGAACAACAGAACTGGACAATGGATTTGGACAAACCATTGAGAAAGTTCGAGAATGCAAAACTGTTCGGGTCAGTGGCGTCTAACCCCCACCACATGGGATGGGAGAACAAACCCACCCCCCAAGTCTGGCCGACTTATATAAAAGAGACTCAGAAGTCACTCATAACTGTAAATTAATATACATCAGCATAGTACATTACAAAAGTTACTACAAGCAGCAACTGAAATAAGAAGTTATTATAGGGACCTACTGTAAATGTTCATTAATACTGTGTTCTGACCAGTAACGACTACAGAACAAACAATAAATTTCGCAGCTAACAAAGCACCAGTCACCAGTGAGTCAGTGACCGCGGTAGAATGGAATAATAACTTTATTCTAAGCGTCTATGCAATGCAACGGGTATCGTAATGGTACAACATAAGCAAACAATTTAAAGTTTGCAGCTTTATTAAAAAGAGTGTGTAGGCTACACGAACGTGCACCAAATCTATTTTAATTTAATATCAGTTTAGTAGGATGACTGACCGCGGACAGCGGTTGATAATTTAATTGGTAAAGGAATATGAAACTATGATTGTACAATAACGAATCAAAGGCTTTGATTCTTTATTGTACAAACCGCAAAGATGTTAGTATTATAAAAGTAGTTCTGCATTGCTTCTTGCCAGCCTCAGTATTATCACAGTAGGGCCTAATAAGTACCCTAATCATGGCAATTGCAAAACAGACAATGCAAGTTACAGTATAGAAAAGTAAATCGGCACAGTTTTTCAACAGCCCTAATATCAGCTGTAGACCTATTAGCTGCAGATTAACTGCTTTTTTAGCACTGGCTATATGGCAGCTAAGTTGCTAATAATAGCATCGCTAGGCATATTATCAGCCAAATAGCATTTTATAATGGCTAGTAGGCCAACAGTTAACTTTCTTAATGCTACAGAGATATATCTAATGCAGCGATTGCCTACCATTTAATTTTGTGATGAACTTCTAACGCAAATGTTTCAGAAAAGAACAGGGACAAAGAATTTAAAAAAATTTAAGCTACATCAAAACTTGGTGGTGAAGTTAGATACGTAGAAATAGTGTACAATTCTAAATTATTATTATAACTCACCACTAAGAAAATTCCCGTTGCTGGTAACCGAAATAAAATATTACGCCACATAGCACTTAAGCTAATCATCCGAATTCTCCCCAGAGATTGTCTGAAGGTCTATAGACTGCCTTCTATCGTTGTCGAGAATTTCTGTTGATGTTGAATGTTGATTCTTAATGATTACAGTTACTCTCAACACGTACTAGTCTAGAAACAGCAAAATTCCCTAGTCTGTGATGTAATGGATATCACATTCAACAACCAGTTACGCCCCAACACTCTACGACTGCACCTCTAGCATACTATAGCTGCTCTTGTCCATTACAGGGATTTGCAGCCATGCTGGCCGGAAATCTAATAGGAAACATCTGTTATCATTGAGGTACCTATAGCCTACGTGCACAGCAAGTTAGATATTTGCTACAAGGCTTGCTTCGCCCTTATACCAGAGGTCCATGTGAAAGAAGCCTGAGCAGTACTGCCAGTGTTGTCAGAAGCATTTCGTCGCCTGAGAATTATCCTTGCGTATCTCCATTTTCCAAAATTCCGAGATAATCGAGGTTGAAGTTTGGGCCGCATTTTGCGGAAAAATAAGAAATTTAATACATAAAGTAACGACGAAAGAATCGAATGCAGTCCAGAATTCAACCCTGAGCCTTCGAACCACCCAGCGAACACTCAAACCACCGAACAAGCAGCGTCCGCGGTTGACATGTGGTGTCGTCGAAGAATTCAGCACAAGACCCGCGCACAGCACAACGCGTCGGCTCTTATAGAGATCAATAGGCGGGAGCAGTTCGCGCCAATATTGGGCCAATCGCCGCCCACCGCGCGAGTGCAGAAACCAATGGCAGCGCTGTAAAAGGGCGTTGACCACAGACGATTTATAATAATGGAATCACCGCGTCTAATAACAGTCGCAAGGAGGCAGGCGAGGCGCATCCAGCGAACCAAAAGTGATAGTTCGCAACAATATTAAAACATCAACAATGCATAAAGACTCTCCATTAAAAAAAATTAACGATTAGAGCTGTTTTTCATAAATTGATGAAAAAATTTTATAAAATGGATTTACAAATATTACGAACCATCCTGCGGAAAACAAAGACATGAAATGATTAAATCAAGCAACGACCAATTATTAGAGAGTGTTTTCGTTAAAATATTCATGGATATAGTCCGGATTTTTAAATTAAAAACTTTTAATTATCTGGATATGCGACACTTTAATCCAGCTAAGCGCACAGGTTTATACTGTTGTATCTCCTGCTCGTCCAATCAACGACGAGCTTTCTGTGGACATACAACAACATACACTGCTACACCACGAATGCTGTGTGGAGATTCGATAAAATCTGTCTGAAAACAGGACATACGACAGTATATTTTGTCGAATATCTTTAAAACGACTTGTCGTATCTCTTAGCCATTGAAACTGAAGAAAGATCCAAAAAATTCTGCTACAAATTAACTCTAAACTGCTTTCGAAAATAAGCGGAGATACGACAAGATAATTCTCAGGCGACGATTTGACTCAGAAGAGCAGATTTTTTAGCAGTAGAATAGCTGGACCGGATTAGAAGGGGATACAGGGTTTGACCCATGTCGCGAATTGGGAAGGAGACGTGCTGCATGCCCAGTTCAGATTGAAGATTGAGCTGGACGATTATCGTCTTCTGAACGTGAGTTTTTAAAACGAAGGGTAGTCTATGCTAGCAACAGTTAATGGATATCTTGAAAATCATAAAGCCTCCGCAACACCAGTGTCTTGAAACGTGCTCCGGAATGCAAACTTAGGCATTGCATGCGGCATTGGCTACAGTTGGAAGGCGCTGAAAAAGGAAACTGACCTAACATGAACCTGATAAATGGTCTAAACTCTAAAGCAACGAACGAAATCGAATTCAGTATTCAAAAGTGATGAAAATGTGCAGATATACAGGGTGGCTCAATAAAAAATGTCCCAACGGATAAATGCAATTTCTCGGCAATCAATAGAAAGTTTTCTACCAAAATGTCATAATTTACAGAGAAATGATTTGTTAACAATCCACGAAAATTTCACTAAACAATTTGCATATCTTCAAAAGTTACAGCTGTTTAAATATTCAATTCCATTTTTTCGAATTTCCGCAGATGAGCGACCCAATAATATTTATTTCTTTAAGATTTTGTTCACAAAGAAATTGTTTTGTAACACCCAAATAATGATGCCGTCATAATGACCTCATTACAAGTTGTAAAGAAAGTGTTTATGAAGCAATCTGTTAATAATTGCAGATATTTTAAACTATATTAGGGGAGGGTGGGGCAAAACGCCCCCTTTAAGGAAAATTGTGTCCAGAGAGCAAAACATAATGACATTTGAAAAATATTTATGATCATCAACAACACCTGCACTAATGCTACAATATCACTAAATTAAAAAACTTAAATAGATTCAAATTTCGGCACAGAATTGTCTTAAATTTTTTTGTTCAACATTTTGCCCCATACATGGGGCAAAATGCCCACACCCTGGGCATTTTACCCCACAGAAAATATATACTAGATCTTTTTCTTCTTCTTTTGGTTTTCTGCCTTGCTATAAGGCAGGTTCGTACGTGCAATGTCGCCATTCATCACGTTGTCTGGCTCTCTCTTTCAGCTTGCTGTAATCCTCCTCCAGCATCCTGTCCAACAACATTGTTCTCGGTCTTCCTCTGGTCTTCTTCCCCTCCATTCTTCTCTCAATTATAATTCTTAGGAGGGAGTCTCCCCTCATGATGTGGCCCAACCATCTTCTCTGTCGGCTTCTGATTATCCCTATCAGGGATCTTTATCGTCCACCACCTGTAGTATGTCTTCATTTGTCCTCCGTTCCATCCAGCTGATTTTCTCCATCCTTCGCCATATCCACATCTCGAAGGCCTCCAATCTTCTGATGTCTTCCTTCCTCAGGGTCCATGTCTCTGATCCGTATAACACCATCCTCCATATCATAGACTTGATAATTCTTTTCTTCTTATTGAACTTTCCTCTAATAAATTCCTTTCTTTTTTAGAAAGCATCTTTTCCCATAGCTATTTTCTTTATTTCTACATGACACTTTGCGCCATTTGTGATCATACTTCCTAGGTAACAGAAGTTTCAGACTTGTTCCAGTTCATTACCATCTATAGTGATCCTTACTGTTGTTTCCTTTGCTTTGCTTATCCTCATGATCTTTGTCTTTGTGGTGTTTATTTTCATGTGACTGCTATTTTTGCATGGTGCAAATTATTTAACCGATCCATCATCTTTTTGTAGCCCATTCTGGCTACCTGCCAACATTGCCTGGTCATCTGCAAATCCTAGTGCTTTCGTCAATCTTCCTCCTACCTTTATGCCCTCTTTCACCTCCTCCATCGCCTCTCGTACTAATTCCTCAATGTAGATGTTAAAGAGTATTGGTGATAGCGGGCACCACTGTACTCCTATCACTCCTAGTTCTGACAGTTTTCCTTCTAATTTTATTCTATATACTTTCTGTCCCATGTATAGGTTTCCTATGAGTCTTCTGTCTTTCCAGTCCACCCCTATTCTGCTCAGTGCATGCATTAATTTCTTCCAATCGGCTCTATCAAAAGCCTTTTCATAATCCACAAAGCATGCGTATACAATGCTCCAATTGCATTTCTTGTGCCCTTCCCTTTCTGAAATCGTACTGGTCCTCCCCTAAACAGTCATTTGTTTCTTCCCTGGACTGCATTCTCCAAGCTGACCAGTGCTGGCAACTAAACCTTTTAGATGTCTAGTAAGAGTTTTACTTAGAACTTTATAAATTTGTTCTGCTTTTCTCTTACTAATTTCGGCCGATCTGACTTTTGTCAGAGCAATTTCCAAAGTTTCAAGACCATATTCTCCTCTCTTTGTTTTTCTCTAATAGTTTCGTACCATTTTCTGTAACGAAACACTTTAAGTGCAAAACATATTATAAAATGTTCGCAAACAGCAGATAACACAAATATTTAAATTGGGGTAAAACTGGCAGGCACCTTTGGTGTAGACGCGAAGTCAATAGGATCAGGTAAGACGCCCAGTCATATGAGGTAAGACGCCCAGTGAGGCAATACGCCCATGGGCATCTGACCCCACAACAAGAGTAGTTACATTCCAGACCATACACCAAACACGACTACTTCAATGGCGGGTTTAATTGCACTGTAACATTTCTAAATGTGTGTGAATCCAAGTAAACATACATCTTTGGGCAAGAGTAAAACCGTATAATTTACACACACAAAATTAAAACAGGAAATGCTTACATCAGCTTTCGCAAAATTAGGTTCTTGTTGAAAACGAGTGATCTTTTCACAGGAAACACGAAAGTACAATGTCTTTCAACCGGAAATGCAAGTAACAAAACGGTTCCAAGTAAAATTTGGATTCAGGTTATTAAGTGACTGAAATAATGCTCATGGGCATCTTACCTCTCATGGGCGCTTTGCCCCACCCTCCCCTAAGTGCGTTTGGTCTGCCGGTAAAAAGCGCGATTTTCACGAAACGTCGCCTGGTGGTCGAGAGATCCAAGTTTGCGAAGCACATCATGGTTTTGCTGGCGTGTGTAACGGCGATAAGGGAAGACTGCACTTCATCCCAGACAAGGCTAAAGTAAACGTTCAACTTTACGTTGAAACTCTGTTACCCAGACTCATTGAAGACTGCAAGTCTGGTTTCATTTTCCAGCAGCACGGTGCGCCTGCTCACACGGCACGGTTGGCTCAAGGTTTTATTGCCACCAACTGCAGTGAATTCATTGGCAATGATGAATGACCACCAAGCTCTCCAGACCTTAGCCCTATTGATTATCACGTCTGGGTAGCTATGCTTGAACGCTACAAGACATTTCATCCCATGCCGAAGAACATTGACGAGCTGAAAAAGTCTTGCAGCGAATATGAGACCAGCTGCCGCAGGACTCAATCAACAAGGCCATACTGAGCTTCATAAAGACTTCGAGCTTGTGTGAAAGCTAGGGGTGGACACTTCGAGAAAAACTGCTCAACAGATTTCTGATTTCGCAATAAAAGATGATTTTATTTGACATTGAAAATTGCAAGTGACTGTCTATTTTTCTTCGGAAATTTGAAAAAATAGAATTAAAAATTTAAACAGCTGTAACTTTTGAAGCTATGCAAATTGTTTAGTGAAATCTTCGTGTATTGTTGAAAAATCATTCCGCTGTAAATGCTGACAATTTGGTAGACAAATCTCAATTGGTTGCGGAGAAATTGCATTTTATCCGGTGGGAAATGTTTTAGTGGGCCACCCTGTATATCCTGGATGCGTTTTGTTTTATGTACAGTGGCCTGTTCAGCCGCAGCCCCAGAATTTGCAGTAACACAGAATGCAGCATTTCATATTGCATATATTCTTGTCACCAAGAAATCCTGCTGATCTCGTAGCAATGAACGAAAAAAGCCTGCAATAATTATCATGACAGAAGTAAATATGGAATTTTGACTTATTTCTCTTTTCCAATAAAATTATAATCATGCCATGCAAATAGTAGGCCTACTGCTTTGATTTGCCTCCGCTGTAACTGTTTTCAGAATATAAGAGCAGCTGGAAATAACTTTTCTTCTTCTTCCGAATGCATGAGTACGTGGCTTGATCAAAACATTGACCCCGAATTAAATTACATGGAAATCAAACAAAACTATTTCCGATGTACATCGAGGAGTCTTTCATTTGTCGACTACTATTATGGAAAAAGAGCTTCAATCTTCTTCGAAGAAAACATTGTTAGTACAGCTGGAATTTACTTGAATGTTGGGTCACCGAAATTCTTGAGCATTTCACAGAACAATTTTTATGGAACCGATAGTTTGGCCGTTAGTATTGATCTGAGAAATTATTATTATTCTGCTGTTTCGCCATCTGATTTAAACGATGCTATCTGGATTTCCAATAATATGTTTAAAGATCGCTTCGGTTCCGTTAATTCCGCGGTGGTGTCTTTGAGTTGTTCAGGCTACATGGCCTCCATCAGACTTTCTGAAAATACTTTTGTTAACAATACTGTCAATTATGTCGTATCTTCCAACTGTCCGGGTCTCTATGTGACAAGAAACGCATTTTTAAACCCAAAGGCAAACTACGAATACCGCACATCGGTTCCCAATACGAATGATTTGACTTTATATGCCACCGGAAATTTCTGGAATCTTTCGACATATGTAGAAATCACAGCAAGAGTATTGGACCAGTTGGACGATTCTTCACTTGCTTCAGTTGAAGTTTCGCCATGGTTTAATGACATCAATAGAACTGTTCTTGGAAACTTTGAGTCTGGCTTCTTTAGAGGTTCGGGATATGAAATAGGTGGCAGATTAACTGAGAACGTAACACTGAGAAATCAAGGACGGCCGTATATTGTGGAAGAAGATATCATTGTGCCTATTGGCAAGACACTGTTCATTGAAGATGGTGTCCAGCTGATTTTTAAACAAGGAGGTATTACGGTAGAAGGTATGTACTCTTATCAGTTGCAATGTTTGAATGAACGCTCTGCATTGTATATTATTTTGTATAACAGTAATCAACAGAACTTGTCCGTTTTCAGAATTTATTGGGCTAGATTATATGATATACATATATATAGGTTATGTAGACATAATTTTTTTATAGGTTATGTAGACTGTTGCTACAAAGAAATAATACTCGGGTAAGTGGTTGATTGAAAGATGGTTTGCCAGCTGGAAAGCCTGTTGCGTGCAGATGTAAGATTTACTGGCCTGAACTATAAATTCAATCAGACTATCTATTATTAGATGTGTGATGTACATCGCTTGCAATGACATTGTGTCATAGTAAACATCCTTTCTAGATATGCGCATGGGTCGGGTTGTGTCAACTGGATTCTGCACGCATCATGCTTGGAATGGCTTTCATTCATTCATTCATTCATTCATTTCAAGGATATATACAGGGTGGCGCAAAGAAAGTGGGACCACCTAGTTTAATTTCAAATAATACAGTTTTTTTTAAGTTTTTCTTCTAAGAAAAACAAGTAAATTGTTGCCAAATACTAATTTATGCCAAATCAGAAATCAAATTCAATGTGTCTTCCTCGGTTCTCAACAGTTTTTTCTAAACGTCTGCGCCACTGGTCAATGCTTTTCTGTTGATAAACCGCTGAGAGAATTTTGCCACTCTTCAGCGTCCTGTTGCAGTGTCCAGCTTTGACGATTACATCTCGCTCGAATATCCGGAATCAATCCTTGTATTAAGACATGATCACAATAATACTCACTGTTAACTTTCGCTCCAGGTTCAACAAACACCACACTGGTTTTTCCCATCCGAGGCACACCGACCGAAACCATGATGACACGACGCTCGCGTACGTGTCTCGTTGCTGGGACTTGTTTTTCTTTTTTGCATCAGAATAAACACGATCATTTTGAGAATTAACCGGTGTGGCGAGAGTAAATGTCTTTTCACCTGTAATCCAAATGCTTCGTACACTTCTCTCGTTGGGAAATCTGCCAAGTTACTGTTGATTTCGTTGCAGGCGTTTCAATTTGCAGTTTTCGTTTATAATTACCTGCCCTATTACGCATTTGTACGGTTGAAGTTGCAAATCTTGCTTTATAATGCGTTGCACTGTTCTTCGTGATATGCCAGTTTCTCTTTCAATTTCCCGTAGACTCTTGTGGCTGTGAGGATCATCAGCTGGCTGCAAACCAGCTCACTCACACGCCGAATATTCGGTGCTGTTTTAACGAACTTCGGGCGGCCGCTTCCTGATTTATGCGCTGTTGTACCGTCGGCATCAATTTTTGTACAAAGTTGATTAAGACTGGTTTTATTCCAGGCTTTATTTGGAAACTCAGTAATCATTCGCCTGACTCCCATAATTTTACAGTTTAAAAAACCGCCCAAAACATAATTTTGCACAAGATTTCACGAGGTGGTCCCACTTTCTTTGCGCCAACCTGTATATAGCAACCCTACAAGAAGCGTACACTAGGGTGTCTCTTAGCATATAGTAAAAAAATAGTTTTTCTATTTATCTCGCTCTCACCCCTCTAAGTTGTTAGGTTTATAGAAATAAAATTTTATAAAATGTTTCATTAAAATCGGATAATATTTAGAGGTGGCCCTCGAGCGGTGAAGTTTAGAAAATTAATGATAAAAATTATTTGGTACAATGGGAAGTATATAATGCTACATGATAATTAATTGCCAGTTGTAGTACTAATAATTTGTATTGCTCATCTAGCAAATTATCTACTATCTACCTGTATATATAGGGTCTATATATATATATGGTATATATATACCCCACATAATTACGTGTGTTAAAATTAATTACTAATTTCCCGGAATATGTTGCCATAACAGTCTTTTCGCTGCAGTCCAGAAATTTACGTCGATGGTCAGAGACAACTTGAAGGAGGAATTCTAGTTGCTCCTCCCTGGCAGTCAACTTCTTAATGAGGGCCACGCCTCATTTAGTCCTGTCATTGATGATGCGCAATTTTCCCCGGAATGTTTCCTTTTCATCGCATTCAGACGAATCCATGGCAAGGAAAGTCTGAGGAAGGCCAACTATAGAAGAGTGTTTATCGCGCAGAACAACTCCAGGCCCCGGTGCCCATAATGCAGCAGATTTAACTTTTGGTCGCTTTGGTGGATGTCACTGGGTGATCCGGGGCTGGGTAGTCCATGGTGGCTAACATCAGTCTCTTCATCTCCACAGACACTCTCGAATCAAAAAGAGCCAGTCCGACCAGCTCCTCAGAAAAGTACCATAGATGAAGTCCAAGCGTTTTGCTTGTTGTGCTGAAAATGGCTTCATGTGGGTATTTTAGGAGTTCAATCATAAAGTCGGAAGTCGTTCAGAGGTGCTTCAACTCCGATTGGGGCAGTAATCCAGGTCTTGAGGTGGATGATAACTGCAAAAGTTGCCCGATCACGAATTCCTCTCTTCTCTGAAGCAGTCATTTGGAACTGGTCACGAAAGAGCCAGATTTTAATCGCATGTATATCCTTGGTCATCCATCTGGCACAATGCATGGTGCCTGGCACCTGCAAATGAAAACGTCATGCCTCCAACATCGCTTATATAGAAGAACTTCAGGGCCAGCAGATGCACCACTTGTCCCTTCGAATGTCGCCCAAACCACTGGCTCTGCCATATGATGGTGACATGCCAAGAAGAGCAAATCTCTTCCAAGCCTCTGCTCTATAATCGTGCAAGCACCAGCAGTGTGATTCTCCTTAACGATAACGATAACGAAAATGTTCGTTAACGAAAATAAAATAATTTCGTTAACGATAACTATAACTATAACTAAAAAATATCATTAACTATAACTATAACTATAACGAAAATAACAATAACGAAAATTCATCTTTATTTTCGTTAATACAAAAATAAAAAAAGGAAGTGCAATATGGACGATTCGACATAAATGAGAACGAAAAATGCGATATTTTTATTATGCTATTTGTCAGTTACTTTGGAAACTCGTGTATTTATGAAGCTGAATGCACCCATGCTTCAAAGGCTTTCAGAGCTCTGAGCAAATTGTGAAACAGCGTGTTCATACATGTACGCACAATTTTGCTTATATCCTTAATTATTGTAACTAAGTAGTAACTAAAATTAACTAAAATAAAAATCCATTAACTATAACTATAACCATAACTAAAAAATAATACTAACTATAACTATAACTAAAATAAAAAACCATTAACTATAACTGTAACTATAACTAAAAATAAAATCTGTAAGGAGAATCACACTGAGCACCAGAAATGCCACCATCGTTGTCAGCCTTTGGCAGGACAGTATTTGTGTCAAAGCACAACCCCGCAACACGATCCATAATGCCCCATTCCTCCAAAGACACGATGACGTCAGTGGCTTGGGCCTCGGTATACAGTTCCGGATCGAAGTTTCGGAACACCGAGAGTAGCTGCTTCACTCCAACACCTGATATAAGAATTGGAAGACGATTGATATGCTCTGTGGAAGGTAGATCTTCCATTAGCTTCCCATCCCAATGTGTTGTCAAGTGTCAAATGTACAGTTACAGTGAACTTTGATTTTAGCTTGTTCGACTTGGTGGAATGAAGTTGGGTCATGGAGTACTGAATTGTACTCCTGCTAATATTCAAATCAGTAACGTTCTGCCAAAGACTAGATGCAACTTCACTGACAATGAAGGTGGCACTTCTGGATGAGACGCTGGTTCCGTCGAGTGCTAGACATCATGTTTAACCGTTCTCTCTTTGGGGATGGGCCATCGCCGAAAGCACAAGGATGGCAATCTTCCTTCTCTTCTGCTGTACTAGATGACGACGATGATGATGATGATGATGATGATGATGATGATGATGATGAAGTGGTAGCCTGCTTCGCTTTTTCTTTAGATTGAAATTGGCAAATTAATAGGACAATCTGTCCCTCTCTTAATGATTCGAACTATGTAGCATAGTAATAAACAATGGGCCTACGTGCTAAAACTTTGACATCAAAGGGCCACCTCTAAGTGTTATCCGATTTCCACCAAATTTTTTGTAAAATTGTTTTTCCATGAACCTAACAACTTAAAATGGTGAGAGTTTAAAAATTTTAACTTTAATTTTTAAGAGACACCCGAGCGTACACAGAGACGCTCCCAGTCCAACCAGTGCAACCACGGTGATGCAAATAAGTCTAAAGGAGTTTAGAGAAGGAGGAAGAATCATCCCTAGGTAGCAGGCACATCTCCAACGAAAGACCATTCCAGACAGAAAGATCTTCAGCTGAAAAGGCATGACACTGGCCAGTTGAGGTGCTGGCACGAGGGACCAAAAGCTCCCGCTAGAGGATGAGCGAAGGGCTCGGCGTCCTACCACAGCAGAAACAGGGCAACATAGCTCACGTCAATAAGTCGGAGCATGGCCAAGAAGGCATCGCCAGTTCTGAACAGCGCTTCTGAATTTAATGCGCTGTGAGACAGGGAGCCAGCGCAGAGTGTCATGCATGTAGGTCGAAACAGAGGCAAACTTATGGATTCGCCCAATTAACTGGGCCGCAGAACGATGAACCCCGTCTAGATGGGTATCAATGCAAGAGGCAGGCCGACCAGTATAGAGCTGCAGTAGTCCAATCGGCTGGTGACAAAGCCGTGGACAAGGGTAGCCGCAGCATCCTGGGATAGGGAACGAGAGATGAGAAGCAACTGACTAAGTTTGTAGTTGCAGCCACGAGTGAGCTGATTGATGTGTATTCAGAAAGTGCTTCGTCAAGTATTACAACTAAGACTCGGACGGAATCATGAAAGGTAACATGGGGGGAAAGCTTCACCCACCGCACAGCCTAACTCCACCACTGCTCGTACTCTGACAGTGCCAGCCCCAAGCCTGGAATCCCTGGATAAAGAAGAAAGCGACGCTAATGATCTTCGTTATCGCACAGTGTCGCTAAACTGTAACAACTGCAAAAACTACACAACGGTCCACACCCGACAGTCGCCTACGATCAGTGACCACCCAGCCAGATGAATTGAGTTTTGGCTGTATTAGTCTAGGCGCGCAGAGCCAAAAAGGCTTCAAAAAAGCGATGTAAGCGGCAAGTCATGTTCATTTTTGGCAACATACTTTTTTATACTAATTCGACCCTGATGATTACGAAAATCGCTGTTGCCAGGCTGGATTTTTGGCCTGAAGGTCATTTCAAGGTCAGAAAAACTTAAATCTAGCAAAAATCAGAGAAAAATGGCCAGATCTCAGCCAATAATTGTTGAATTCGGCTAATTCTTTCTTGCTTTTTCTCGACTTGATAAGGGCTACCTGTGGTAAGAAACAAGGTTACTAAATGTAAGACGATCCAAGGTTATTTTAAGGTCAAAAGGTCAAATTCAGAGGAAAATCTGAGGAAATGGCCATAACTTAGTCAAAGCTTTTTCTATTTGGGTGATTCTTTTACCCTTTTGCTCGGGCCGATAAGAGCTACATTTGAAAAGACAGAGTACTTAAAGGCTAACATGACCCAAGGTCAATTCAAGGTCAAAAGGTAAAAATGAAGGGAAAAGGCCATAACTCAGCCAAATATTGCTCTATTTGGATGATTCTTTTGCCTTTTTGCTCGGGTCAAAAAGAGCTACATTTACATAGTACTCAAAGGCTAGCATGACCCAAGGTGAATTCAAGGTCAAAATGAAGGGGAAAGGCCATAACTCAGCCAAATATTGCTCCATTTCGGTGATTTTTTGCCTTTTAGCTTGGGCCAATAAGGGCTACATTTGCATAGTACTCAAAGGCTAACATAAACCAAGGTCAATTCAAGGTCAAAATCAAGAGAAAAAGGCCATAACTCAGCCAAATATGTACGACGTCGTTTCACACTTTGAAATTGCGTGAAATGCCAATTGTGATGACAGAACTTTAGGTGGCAATTTGCAATAGATGTCGTGAATTGGTATGAATCTCCGCTTCTTGGTTGTCCTGGCCATCATCTATAGTTCCTTGCATCGCATCTTGTTAAGGTGGAATAACAACATGATGAAAACGTCAGTATCCCTGGCTGACACAACTACTGTTTCACAGGAACTGTTAGCAGCATGCAACAAAATTCTAGTGTCGGCTTCTTCATGTGCTACTTTTAGCATTGATCGTCAGTCAGTAGGCCTACATTAGTCGATTGGACCTCCACTCCGTCGTCAAATCTTCCTGCTACAACTACTCCAGTGTACAAATCGCCGTGCCTGATGATCTCCTGCGAAAGGAACCGTGCCAAATCCGACTTGTTCTCAGCCATGCATAAAAAATTGCTCCAGTTTTTGGGAGAGCCCCATGACGTCCTTCGATGGCTCGTCGTATTGGACAACTGCGACGTTTTCGACTTGCGCCTTTCACCGATCCAGGGATGTATCTACCAAAGGTGATATCGATGTGATGGAAGATCTTGCTGTGATTTGTCAAGGACTTGATGAAGTTGTCGGCAAGGTCACCGAACGTGATTGCATCAGATGGTTTTCCAACAGATACAATTAGTGCTTGACCGTCGATAATCAACTGCGCGGATGCCCTGTCAACTAGAAGTTCTTGCTTCTCATTGATTCTTTCTGTTAAAAAGTGCACGAGCACCGATTTGTTTCATGTACTCAGAGAACCATCAGTCACTGTCAACAAGAGTGGGACGGATAAAAGTTCATGTTTGAAAACATTGCTCAGATCCACCGGTCTTCCTGCTTCATACCCACAATAATTGAGTCTTCGCATGACATGGCTATCCACCTTTGCTAACTTCTTTCGAACATCCTCAACCTTTGCTGCTTTGTACAGTGCTTGGAATGTTTGTGGTTTGTTTATTTTTCATTCTATCACGAAACTTGACCTTAGTTTTATCGCTTGCTGTTGAAGTCAACCTGCTGTCTACGAAATCGGCGATTTGAGATAAACCAAGAGATCTCGCGTTCAACAAAGATTCTTGTATACTCCGTGTGGCAACGTCTTTAGTTGCAATGTTCAAAAGTGACGTTGCTGTTTTTTCGGTTGCTAAAACATTGAACCTAATCATTATCGCCTTAAGAGCCATTTCATCAGATGTTCCTTTCTCCTGCGACCTGGTTTGTTTTCATTTCTGTTGCTAACATCTTGCGAAATTCCAAACACCTGGAACGTTTTCTGAGCAATATCAGAGCGCCAGTCGAATTAAAGGGACCACCTCTGTAGGCTGATCGTTGATTTGTGATGCTAACAATGCCTCCAGAATCTTTCCATTACCTAGGAGCCATTCTTGCGGATGATCAAAACAGAGACCATGCTTATGTAGCCTACTTCCACCAAAACGCAAAGTTGACGCTAGCATTTGTCCGTGACTGGACAAAGTTGACAAGCTTACATGGAAATCATCAGATGCGACCAGTTGTGTAAGTATTGCTGGATTACCATTGCCTGGTCAATATCATCTACCATAACTGGGTGACTCTCAAGGTCCAGAATTCAAAATTTATAGAAAACGGCCATAGCTCAGTCAAATGTTGTTTTATTTGGGTGATTCTGTGTAATGGTCATTTTCCTTGATTCTGAACTTTCACCTTGAAATTACCTTTTCATCGGTCTGAGCACACAGGTAAAAGAATCACCCAAATGGAACAATAGTTGGCCGAGTTATGGCCTTTTCCCCTTAATTTTGACCTTGAATTGACCTTGGGTCACGCTGGCCTTTAAGTGCTCTCTCTTTTCAAATGTAGCTCTTATCGGTCAGAGCAAAAGGTAACAGAATTACCCAAATGGAACAACAAATGGCTGAGTTATGGCCTTTCCTCTTCATTTTGACCTTTTGACCTTTAATTGACATTGGGTCATGTTAGCCTTTGAGTACTATGTAAATGTAGCCCTTATTGGCCCGAGCAAAAAGGCAAAAGAATCATCCAAATAGAACAATATTTGGCTGAGTTATGGCGTTTTTCCATTCATTTTGACCTTTTGACCTTGAATTGACCTTGGGTCATGTTAGCCTTTAAGTACTCTGTCTTTTCAAATGTAGCTCTTATCGGCCCGAGCAAAAGGGTAAAAGAATCACCCAAATAGAAAAAGCTTTGACTAAGTTATGGCCATTTCCTCAGATTTTCCTCTGAATTTGACCTTTTTGACCTTAAAATAACCTTGGATCGTCTTACATTTAGTAACCTTGTTTCTTACCACAGGTAGCCCTTATGAAGTCGAGAAAAAGCAAGAAAGAATTAGCCGAATTCAACAATTATTGGCTGAGATCTGGCCATTTTTCTCTGATTTTTGCTAGATTTAAGTTTTTCTGACCTTGAAATGACCTTCAGGCCAAAAATCCAGCCTGGCAACAGCGATTTTCGTAATCATCAGGGTCGAATTAGTATAAAAAGTATGTTGCCAAAAATGAACATGATTTGCTTCTTACACGGTATTTTCCATTTTTTGCGCCTAGACTATATCAAACAGGAGGCGGTTTGAGGTTAACCAGCCAGCCAGAGTATCCATAGCATGACACATTACATGTAGTTGGACCGCCGTCAGAGCACTGCCAGAGAAGCAGTGGGTGTACGCTTGGACGTCGTCAGCGTAGAGCTTATGAAAAAGACCACATGATGTCAGCAATGGCCCTATGCCAGACGTATAAATTATATACAGCAATGCTCCAAAACAGATCTCTGGGAACCCAAAATTGGGCAGAAACCCAGGCAGACCTGGAAGTACCAAGGGCGACAATTGGTGCGCTCCGATAAGAAGGAGCGATGCCATTCAAGAGGTTTATCCACCAGGTCAAAAGAAGCAGAAAGGTGGAGCTAAAGGAGTATGTTGTGGTAAACAGAGTCAAAAGCCGAACTGACATCGAAGAGAGCCAGAAGAGAAATGTGCCCACTGCCCAGTAGTGGTCAGATAAGAGGCGAAGTAAAAGAGTCTCAGTAGAATGGTTCTTACGAAACCCAGATTGATGAGAAGAAGCCAATTCATTTACATCCAGGTATGCATTCAACTGATTAACTATGTTACGTTCAAGAATTTTAGATAAGAATGCTATATTAGCGATCGGGCGATAGTTCACCGGATCTTTCTCGCAGTGTATCAGGTTTTGCTGACCGTTAATCTCGGCGTTTTACAAATCGGGATGCATATCGAACATGCACTCATGCCTTTCAGTGTTCTAACATCCTCCTTTTGTATGTGAGTAAGTGCATAAAACGTTCCTGTAGCATTCCCAGCCTGACACTAGTTTCACCGTGCCTGACCAGAGTACCAGCCAGGATCCTTCACATGTTGTTAACATCACCAGTATCGAACAACTGGCTATTGAACATGTCGGAGATTGAAACTACGCTGCGGAATCCTGAGAAAACGTTGAGAATGGCGGCAGTAATTGGGATCGATACATTGAAGCGACGATGGCGAGTTGACCTTGTCGCTTTGAGATGCTGAGAAGGATGACCTCGACGCATTATTGCATTTAGCGCTTTAATTTGACACGTAATC
>JACEVL010001606.1:0-25211 GCA_020284085.1 Aporrectodea caliginosa
GTCTGCCTGTCTATTTGTCTATATATCTATCTATGTAGGCCTATCATTTATCATCTACATCTATTTTTTTCCCGAGTAGTAACCTCGAAGGGCGCTATATAACTCTTCGTAATGAATGAATGCTGTTAATTGTCTCCACACGTTAACAATTCAAGAGACGAAAAATTACCATTTTAGATGGATAGAGAAAGAGAATGTTTCACCGTATACGAATCTGCTGCGAAATCCAGAAGGGCCAAATGCATCATGTTTTCTCTGTAGGGTCTGAGCATTGCAAGAAGTGCATTTGAGTAGTCCATTCATTGCAAGTCATCATACTATTAAGTTACCAATCTCTCTGTCCTTCTGCCTACCTGTCTGTCTGTATCTGTCTATCAATCTACCTATCTGTCTGTCTGTTTATCTTGTCTGTCTGTCTATCTATCTATCAATCTATCTATATATCTTTCTTTCTTTCTATCTATGTATCTATCTTTTCAATCATTTATCATCTATGTCTAGTTGAGAACCTCTAGGTATGGGGTGCCACTGTTGTACTGTTGTAATTATCTGTATTTTTACACTGTTTAATTATTGACATCGAGAGAACTGCTAGGATGACGATTTGGGCCCGCGCACCATGGCAATTGCACTAGGTAACCTGCGAAATTGACATCGTATGGAGCGCCGTTGGTTCAATACGGACCGATGTCGTTTTTGGGATTTTGTCCTCTGAAATGCATGGGCTTAATTGGCAAATTAGCACCCATGAGATGACGGTTTTGGGTCGCCTGGGTTAGGAATGCATTAGATAATACATGGGTGTCGTTTCCAAACAGCATCCCATGAGAAAAGGGACGACCTAAAGGGCAAAATGACATCTCATGGGGAATTCGGGCTATATAAGGCGGAGGTTGGCCATGAAAGAGGATCAGTTGGGGAAGCAGTCTGGAGATTCGGCCTCGAGCAAAGCATCGGCCTAGCAGTCTCGATCGAGAAGAGGACTTGCCGTCGACCTGCGGACCAGCCTTCCGAGACGCTGTCACTTGAGGGCCTGCTCGACGATAGGACGGGGAAGCAGCAGAACAGTTCTCTCGATCCCTGTAGATGTGACATTGTCGATCGTCTGTTGGTGAAGAACAATAAAACGGTGTTCTACGTGTGTGCGTGTGTTGCTGGTGACCAATTCAAACCTCTCGATAGACCACGAGAGTCGAACCGAGGACAACCTTTGTCGAGATCTGGGGTTCCGGGCATCCTGGTAGAGCTTGAACCACTCGACAAAGAGGAGCAACTAAGAAGACCCCAGATTTCGCGACAAACTGGTACCAGAAGTGGGGTACGCAGTTTTGATCACAGCGTCACGAGTCAACAACCGCCAACGGAAGTTCAAGAATGACAGACGAGCAATCAACCATCATCTACAGTCTGGTGGACGTGGGAGAAACGCCTCTTCGCCAACCAAGCAGTTCAACGCCGATAGCGAAGAGAACGACGACGGAATCCAGGCTCCTGCTCGAAGGCATTGACTTTGACGATCCGAGGCCAGCAGCGATGAACGATGAGACGGAAACCGCAGAACGGTCGGTGGAACAAACTACGAAACAACCAGCGGAACGACCCGTGAAACCGCCCGCAGAACGGCCGGTGAAACAGCCAGCAGAACAACCGGTGGAACCGAGACGTTTCGAGTCTACTGGAGCCGTATACGGGTATCGGAAGTCACCAATGAAACCGGGCAAGTTTGACGGGACCGGTTCATTAGAGTCCTTTCTCGTTCAATTCGACGTGTGCGCCAGGCACAATGGATGGACGTCAGTGGATCGCGTCGACTTTCTGCGCTGCGCGCTGGACAAGGCTGCCACGCAGTTATTATGGGACTTTGGTGCGAGGCAGGACGTCACCTACGAGGAATTAGTCGGTCGACTCCGCCAGAGGTACGGATCCGAAGGACAAGCAGAGACTTTCAGGGCACAACTGCACTATCGACG
Source organism: Aporrectodea caliginosa (assembly GCA_020284085.1). Lineage (NCBI taxonomy): Eukaryota > Metazoa > Annelida > Clitellata > Crassiclitellata > Lumbricidae > Aporrectodea > Aporrectodea caliginosa. Next base: position 1,971 of record JACEVL010001606.1, read on the forward strand.
CCAGAGGACGGATGAGACATTGAGCAACCTTCTGCACGAGATACGTCGGTTGGTCGTTTTGGCGTACCCTGTACCGTCAAATGAGACCACAGAGATAATCGCTCGAGATGCGTTTTTGGAGGCGATGCACGACCGGGAACTGTCTTTGAAGGTCCGGGAACGTGAGCCAAAATCGTTGGACGAGGCATATCGCACGGCGTTACGGCTGGAAGCATACCAGCGGACATCGGACACAGATGACCGACGAAGAACGCCCAATCGCGTGCGAGGAACGCAGGGAACGGAGACCAACGCCCAGATTCAGTCTCAGTTGGACAAGTTCCTTGCCTCACAACTCGAGAGTCAGCGTAAGTGGCAGAGAGACATGGAGGAACGCTTCAATCGCCAATTCGCAGAGCTACGAAGCAGCACCAACCGAGACGCGGAGCCGAGACGCGAGAACTACAACCAGGGGAACAATCAGCGCGACCAAGATAGAGTCTTGAACTGCTACAACTGCGGAAGACCAGGTCACTTCGCAAGAAACTGCCGACAAGATCGCCGCTTTCGCCGCCAAGCAGCCGCAAACGAACCCGAGGCTTCGACACAGGAAGAAGAAGTCGCGAGAAACCACACCACCCGTCAGAGATCGACGAACCGAGGAGGAAACAACGCCATATACATCCGAGGAAATGTCAACGGAGAGAAACAGCTCTGCCTGATCGACACCGGATCAGAGGTGAGTTTGGTGCCATATTCCGCCGTAGGGGGCTTAGAACTGACTCCCTGTCATCGCGTATTAATGGCTGCTAACGGTACGGAAATTAGGGTGCTTGGGGAGGTGGCTGTCCCAATTAAGATGTGGCGTGGGTTTGTAATTCCCACCACGTTCTTGGTCTCTGACCAGATCGTAGAGCCCATGTTAGGGATGGACTGGCTGAGGCAGCACCGTTGTAGGCTAGGATTTGGCACGGGAGCCTTATTCGTAGGGCGTCGTAAGATACCATTAGTCAAGGGCAACGGATCCACATGGTGTAGGCGAGTGATAGTAGCGGAGGAGGTACTGATTCCACCTAAGTGTCAGCAAGACATTTCGGCTAAGACATTGTACGGGAACCTATCGGCAACGGCTTCCGCTTGGATGACCGAGACTAGTGAGATTCGACCAGGAGTCCATGTTGCACGGGTGTTAGTGGATGAGGAAGCCCCGAATACTAGGGTGAGAGTGGTTAACCTGACGGAGGAGCCGATTCGTTTAGATAAGGACAAGTTGTTAGGAGGGCTGTATCCCGTACAGGTGGACGTAAGTAGTGAGAATCCGGAGAGTGCTAAAGAAGTACCGTTTGAGGAAGCACTATTGGATGAGTTACCTGATGATGTGCCGTTGGAAGCTAGGCAGAAACTGGAGGAACTACTGCGAGAGTATCGTGATGTGTTTTCCACGAGTGAAGGAGATTTGGGCAGGACGTCGATATGCGCCCATAGAATAGATACGGGAGACGCAGCTCCAGTGAGGCAACCGCTACGAAGACAACCCTTCGCGTATCATACTGCTATCGAAGAGCGAATGGAGCAGATGATAATAGATGTGGTGATTGAGCCGACTATGAGTGAGTGGGCTGCTAATGTGATACTAGCACGGAAGAAGGATGGAGCAGTGACGTTCCGTGATGAAATTGGGAACCTTAACAAGAGAACGAGGAAGAACTCGTACAATCCTTCCAGGGCGGATGAATGTTTAGGTGTTTTGGTTGGCAGTAACTACCACCAAGTAGCAATGGACGCCAGGGATGCGGATATGATTGCCTTTACCATTAGTCGGAGAATATTTAATGGGCATTTATTTGAGGAGCTTTGTAAGTGGCCTGAAATCGATAAAGATAGGATATCCGGGAACGAGTCAATTGAGAGGGTTTACCGTACGCCTAACTCAATTCTGGGGAATATCATTCGCAGCCATCAGCGCGACTGGGATGAGGTTTTGCCCCACGTCCTAGCGGCGTATCGAGCATCAACTCATGAGGTAACCGGTTACTCGCCTAACCGTTTACTGTACGGCAGAGAAAATCGTGCGCCACTTGACCTCGTTTATGGACGACCCCCGGAGCCTGAACCAGTCAGCGCCACCTACTCAAGCTATGTGGACGACTTGACAGAACGTATGGAAACCGCGTATCGGGAGGTGCGCCAGCACTTGCGTCGAGCGGCGGAACGGAGGAAGCACGACTACGACCTTCGCGTTCGCCCCGCCACTTTCAGTGCCGGAGATTCCGTGTCATCGCGAAGGTACCAAGGGCGTAGCCCCAAGTGGCAAAAACTATACTGCGGCTCGTACGAAGTTTTGAAGCGCTGCGGTCCAGTCAACTACTTGCTGAGAAAATCTTCAAGAGCGAAACCCTTCGTCGCCCATGTGGACAAACTGAAGTTGTGTCGGCAATCCGCAGAAGAGAACGGTAACAACGGTAACAGGGAACCTGAAGAGCAGTGTGAGGTCTCCGAGAATCATCCTCGACCACGTCGGGTGATCCGGAAACCCGTGCGGTTTCAATAATCGCGGAAGTGGACATTGGCAACCGACTCTGGTTTCGGTTTTTGCACGAACAGCGACAAGAGACTTTGAGACTCTACTTTGAGACGCTGCTGAGAGACGTTGTCTGAGAGTACCTGAGACTCTGTGTCAGCTGTTAGACTGTTTTGAGACTTTTTGCTTTGAGACTTTTTGGCGTTGAGACTTTTGTTTTGAGACTTTTTGGCGTTGAGACTTTCTGCTTTGAGACATTTGCTTTGAGACTTTTTGCTTTGAGACTTTTGTTTTGAGACTTTTTGCTTTGAGACTTTGATAGACTCTTTGCTTCTGAGACTTTTTGCTGTGCAATTTATAATTGTCAGTGTCTGTCTGAACTTGATACAATGCTGAGTACAGCGTTTTCGCTAGAATTGTTGTTTAGCGTTTATAGGCGATTAGGTTGCCTTATAGTATGGACAATCTCAGTTGATAAACATTGCTGCGGTAGTGGACTTTTAGTACTTTTAGTCTATGCGGACTTTTAGCTTAGGAATACTTGCGTCGATCATTTTTGTCTATGGACTTTTAGTTTAGATGTTTTTTTGTGGTCAAAATGTGACCATTTTTGTGTTTCCGAAAAGGAGGCTTTCGGTTTTGTTGGTCGGACGGGATTGTTGAGAACCTCTAGGTATGGGGTGCCACTGTTGTAATTATCTGTATTTTTACACTGTTTAATGATTGGCATCGAGAGAACTGCTAGGATGACGATTTGGGCCCGCGCACCATGGCAATTGCACTAGGTAACCTGCGAAATTGACATCGTATGGAGCGCCGTTGGTTCAATACGGACCGATGTCGTTTTTGGGATTTTGTCCTCTGAAATGCATGGGCTTAATTGGCAAATTAGCACCCATGAGATGACGGTTTCGGGTCGCCTGGGTTAGGAATGCATTAGATAATACATGGGTGTCGTTTCCAAACAGCATCCCATGAGAAAAGGGACGACCTAAAGGGCAAAATGACATCTCATGGGGAATTCGGGCTATATAAGGCGGAGGTTGGCCATGAAAGAGGATCAGTTGGGGAAGCAGTCTGGAGATTCGGCCTCGAGCAAAGCATCGGCCTAGCAGTCTCGATCGAGAAGAGGACTTGCCGTCGACCTGCGGACCAGCCTTCCGAGACGCTGTCACTTGAGGGCCTGCTCGACGATAGGACGGGGAAGCAGCAGAACAGTTCTCTCGATCCCTGTAGATGTGACATTGTCGATCGTCTGTTGGTGAAGAACAATAAAACGGTGTTCTACGTGTGTGCGTGTGTTGCTGGTGACCAATTCAAACCTCTCGATAGACCACGAGAGTCGAACCGAGGACAACCTTTGTCGAGATCTGGGGTTCCGGGCATCCTGGTAGAGCTTGAACCACTCGACAAAGAGGAGCAACTAAGAAGACCCCCGATTTCGCGACAGTACTTGTCAGTTTGAAACATTAAACGAAGATTATAATTATTATTATTATTATTATTTTTATTATTACTGTTGACTTTCTTTAGAGATTGGAGTAATCTTATATTTAAGACCCGTGGTTCATCCTTGGTTCCTGGTAATTGTCTCCGCACGTTAACAATTCAAAAGACGAATAATTATCATTTTAGATGCATCGAGGAAGAGAATGTCTCACCGTATATACGAATCTGCTGCGAAGTCTTCACGGGCAAGTGCTGCCACCGTATCCTTTTCCATGCAGCACAATGATGATTCTGTTGACTGAATTTTTTGCATTCCGGCTGAAATGGGGAGGTTAAGGATTTTGGAAGATAGTTGGGTGTTAACCTCAGGCCTGCGATCAACAGACAACTATCCATCAACATGCTTGCTTGAGAAATATGATGAACTAAATGCATCACGTTTTCCTTGTAGGGTCGTAGCATGGCAAAAGTACATTTGGGTATTCCATTCATTGCAAGTCTCTCAAGCAATTTCACTTTCCATTTTGACGTAGTGTTCTTTAAGCACTCTTTCATTAAACGTGTTTGCGCTTTAGGCCTATAACAGCAAAGATGACTAAGCAGAGACTCTACATCTCTGCGAATGTACTTCCAATCTCTGGCTCATTATAGCTGTGCCTCTCGCTCTCTCATACTCTCTGTCTCTCTCCCATATTCGTGCTTTTTCAGACTCTCCTACTTTCAGTTTCTGGCTCATTTAACGTTTTGTCAACCTAACTGCACTTTTTCGTGATCACACTATAGATCAAATTTTCACTCTGTCCTGTCTGTCTGTCTGTCTGTCTGTATCTGTCTATCTCTATGTTTATCTGCATGTCTGTCTGTCTGTTTAGCTTTCCATATATCATTCTATCTGTTGGTCTATTTATCTACCCAATATAGCCTACTCCCAATCTCTGACTATTGCTGTATCTATCTCTCTCTCTCTCTCTCTCTCTCTCTCTCTCTCTCTCTCTCTCTCTCTCTCTCTCTCTCTCTCTCTCTCTCGCAAACACACACACTCTCTCTCTCTCACTCTCACACTCACTCACTAACTCACTCTCTCATTGTCTTACTGAGATTGTGGCAATCTTATAGGTTGAAGACCTGTGGATCCTCCTTTGATTCCTGTGTATTATTTCCACATGCTAACAATTCAAAAGACGAATAATTACCATTTTAGATGCATCGAGGAAGAGAATGGTACCGTTTACGAATCTGCTGCGAAGTCTACGAAAGCAAGTCCTGCCACCTTACTTTTTTCCATACAGCACATGATGATTCTGTTGAATGCATCTGTTGTATTCAGGCTTAAATGCGAAGGTCAAGGAGTTAGAAGATTAATTTTGTGTTAACCTCAGGCCAACACACAACTTTCTTCCACAACTTGTTTGAGAAATACGATGATACAAATGCATCACGTTTTCTCTGTAGGGTCTCAGCATTGCATGAAGTACATTTGGGTATTCCATTCGTTGCAAGTATCTCAAGCAGTCTTACTTTCTATTTTGACGTACTGTTCTTTAAGCACGCTTTGATTAAACGTTTTTGCGCATTAATCGCAAAGATGACTAAGCAGAGACTCTACATCTCTGCGAATGTACTCCCAATCTCTGGCTCATTATAGCTGTGTCTCTCGCTCTCATATACGTCTATCTAACTATATCTATCTGCCTGTCTGTCTGCATACCTATCTTTGTATCTACACCTATCTATCTATCTAGGCCTATCTATCTATCTAGGCCTATCTATCTATCTAGGCCTAAATATCTATTTAGGCCCATCCATCCATCCATCCATCCATCCATCCATCCATCCATCCATCCATCCATCCATCCATCCATCCATCCATCCATCCATCCATCCATCCATCCATCCATCCATCCATCCATCCATCCATCCATCCATCCATCCTTCCATCCATCCATCCATCCATCCATCCATCCATCCATCCATCCATCCATCCATCTATTATCATCTATGTCTAATTTTCTCTTCTTGCTTTTTGTCGTACTGTTGACTTACTTCAAAGTTTGTGGCAATCTGATAGGTTTAAGACCTGTGGATTCCCCTTGGTTCCTGTTAAATGTCTCCACACGTTAACAATTCAAAAGACGAGTAATTACCATTTCAGATGCATCGAGGAAGAGAATAGTAGCGAAATCCCCCGGATCGTCTCTGAGCTCTCCAGGCAGCAGGGAAGAGGTTTGAGCTTGCACGGAGCAGCAGTCGGCGTGTCGCTCGGAGGAGCGCAAATTCGGTCGCCAAAGTCAATCAACACCAACACGTCACTGATTTTCACACGATATATTATGAACCAAAGTAACGCCTGTACAGCGCTTATAGCAGCGAAGACCCACCGAATCCATCTATCGCACAACAAACACACCACAACCCTTCCGCTGAGCTCCCTTTATACCTATCCCGGTGAGGGAGGCAGAACACGGACCCCGGGGCAAAGAGCCGGACCGGAGGCAGGAATCCGACCGGTGGTCTGACCAGTGGTCAAAAGAAAGAATCTGACCGGTGGCCAAAAGGAACTGACCGGGGCCAAAATCAAAAGGAACAAAGTCAAAAGGAACAAGGAACTGACCGGTGGCCAAAAGAAAGAATCTGACCGGTGGCCAAAAGAAAGAATCTGACCGGTGGCCAAAAGAAAGAATCTGACCGGTGGCCAAAAGAAAGAATCTAACCGGTGGCCAAAATCAGACCGGTGGTCAAAAGGAACAAGGAACTGACCGGTGGCCAAAAGAAAGAATCTGACCGGTGGCCAAAAGAAAGAATCTGACCGGTGGCCAAAAGAAAGAATCTGACCGGTGGCCAAAAGAAAGAATCTGACCGGTGGCCAAAATCAGACCGGTGGTCAAAAGGAACAAGGAACTGACCGGTGGCCAAAAGAAAGAATCTGACCGGTGGCCAAAAGAAAGAATCTAACCGGTGGCCAAAATCAGACCGGTGGTCAAAAGGAACAAGGAAGTGACCGGTGGCCAAAAGAAAGAATCTGACCGGTGGCCAAAATCAAGGCCCCGTCACAACCTCCCCCTACTACGATCCGAAATGTCCCCTATTTCGCAGGAGGGAAAGGCAGCCCAACGAGCTCCAACTAACAGAAATTAAGCTCCCGGGGCATCCCCGGATTGCTTACAAAAATCAACATAACAACGGCCAACGGGCCAAAAGGGAAAGCTTAACAACAATAAGCTTAAGCGGTCGCATCCCGGGCGCCCAACTGTCAATCGCACAGTACGCAAGCCTACATATCAGTCATTGTACGTCGCACAGGAAATGTTCTGCAGTCAGAGTCTGTGGTTAACACCAAACCTACCGGGCTGCTTTGTCCAGGCAGAAGCGGATCCGGAAGACTCGTAGTCGTCTGGCATCCTAGGGCGGCGTACTGCTCGTCTACCGAAAGCGGGCAGGACGGCGACTCGTCCGCTTAGGCCGCTCGTCGGCTTCATCTGGTTGAGGAGCCGAAGGCATCATGACGGCCGCGTTAGCCGAAGGCGTCGCATTCCCTTTGCCATTCTTCTTAGGCAAAGGAGACGCAGGCCGCGTTTCCAGTTCGTCAGTTCCCTCGTCAAAACATGGCCGCAACTTGTCGACGTGGGCGATGAATGTGAATGGGCGAGAATTCTTCGCTTCCGCAGGCGATAGTTAACGATGCCGCATCATTCCATCACAACGTAAGGACTCGTGAACTTCGAATCCGACCCTGGTACCCGAACTTCAGGGGAATTCCGGACGAATGTTCATGTTATAGGCGTGTTTCCGGCGCTCAGCGGAAACCCGTTGATGCTCCCGCGCCAAACGGTACGCGTTTTCCATCCGCTCCGCAAAGTCTTGCGCGTAAACAGAATACGTGACAGCGCCACGATCACCGTCCGGGGGTCGCCCGTAGACCAGATCGATCCGGACGTCAATACCGAACATCAAGAAGTTTAACCCGTAACTTCGTGCGGCAACGCCCGATAGGCGGCCAACACAAGAGGTGTGTTTCTGCTAACAAATTCTTCCAGCAAAGCATTTATGGTCCGGTGGAAACGCTCAATTAAGCCATTACAACTAGGGCGAAAACTAGATTCATTCATTCATTCATTCAAAAGCCAAAGCGCCCCTTCGGTACTACTCAGAAGCGCTCCCAACTCCAGCAAAAAGGTAAGTTTTCAAGTGGCCATAAAAAGTATCAGTACATCTAGGGAACAAGCGTAGCTCCCGAGGGAGGCTATTCCAAACCCTAGGGCCGCACAGAGAATGCTCGGTTCTGCATGGTTGCGTGCGGGCAAACGGGACAGCCAATACCCCTCTCAGCAGAGCGGAGGGAGCGACCACGATCACCGTCCGGATCTATTAGGTAGGCTGGTGCGCCAAGATGGCATCGCCAAACCAGAGAGACAACTCTATATTCGATGCGCTGTCGGACAGGAAGCCAATGCAGGACTTCCAACATATACCTGGTGACATGATCAAATTTTGGTATTTGGCCGATGAGTCGCGCTGCAGCTCGCAGTACACGATCAAGGCAAGACAACCGGCTAGACGGCAGACCAGAATAGAGAGTTAAGCAGTGATCAAGACGCGCCGTAATGAAGGCATGAACAAGAGTGGTTGCAGCGCTCGCTGTAAGCGAACGTGCAACAGTACGGAGCTGACGCAGCTGGTAATAGCAATCACGACTAAGGCGATGCAGATGTGGCGCAAAGGTAAGCTCCTGATCCAACAGGATACCGAGGTCACGGGCTGTAGCTGAAAAGTTGTAGGTAGGAAATTTCAAAGCCAGGTCTTCCAAGTTAAGCTTGGCTAGCTGTCCTTACCTTATCAATCCCAAGCAGCCTATATAATTCCTGAAACAAATTTCCCTCAAAATTGGTTTCCTGATCAGCTAAAATTTGTAGGGGTGCTCCGTACCTGACAATTACATTTTCCACTAGGTCCCGGGCTACCGAGGTGGCTTCCTGATTGGCCATTGGTATAGCTTCCACAAATTTAGTAAACCCTCCCATTACCGTCAAGATGTTTACGTGGCCCCGGCGGCTACGCGGATGAGGACCCGCTATATCAATGCTGAGACGCTCTCAGGGCTCCCCGCGTGGAACGGCTGATGGGGACCCTGCCTCGGTGGGAGACCCCGGCGATACTGGCTACAGAGGGAAACACCGTTGGCAAAAACGCCTGACCTCCCCTAACCAACCTACTCAGTAGGCCCTGCGCCTCACCTGCCACCGCGTCCGGCGAACGCCCAAATGGCCTCCCGTTACCCCGGTATGGGCAAGCCTCATGAATTCCTCTCTCTTCGTATTCGGTATTAGCATATGGTCCACGCCTTCCGGTGTCTGGCGGTAGATTACCCGGTCCCGAAAACACAGTCGGTCTTTCTGATGCCAATAGATTTTAATAGCCTTGCTTTCTTGCAGGAGCTCAACGAACTCGGGTATCTCCGCGCCCTCCTCCAACCACCTACGCACTACTCATAGGTCGGGATCCTCCCTCTGGGCTCTCTGTATAGAGTCCGACGGATCGGCACCAGGCAGGGGCGACTCGGGCGCCTCGGTGACAGCGGCCACCGTGACCGGGTCCTCCCAACCACACTGTGGACACGGGCGACGCGAGAGCGCGACGGCATTCCAATCTTTCTACCGGGTCGGTGCACCATCTGAAACTCGAATTCTGCGAGGCGTTCCAGCCATCGCCCCTGTTGGCCGATTGGCTCCGGCGTCCGTTGCAACCACTGCAATGCAGCGTGGTCGGTCCTCAAAACAAATGGCCTTCCCAGCAGATACTGCATAAATATCTTCGTAAAGTAAACTATTGCCAGCAGCTCTTTACGGGTAACGCAATAATTCCTCTCGGCGGTAGACAACAGGCGGCTCCCATACGCGATCACTCGCTCCTCGTCCTCTATGCGCTGGGACGCATAAGTCGCACGCATCTCAGTCCAACACACAGGCACCCTCGTCTCTCGGTAAAGCAAGAATCGGGGCGGTCGTCAAAGCAGTCTTCAGGAGGTCAAAACATCTCTTGGCAAGATTCGTCCCAGATAAACGCCCTGCCTTTCTTCGTCAAGGCAAACAACGGGACTGCCACCGTTGAAAAGTCCCATACATACCGTCTTAGTACGCGCACAACCCTACAAATGCTCGTACGTCTCGCAACCGTTGCGGCACTGGTCATTCCACCACATCTTGGATCTTCGCCGGGTCCATAGCAACTCCGTCCGGCGTCACTATATGGCCTAGGAAACTGACGGTCCTTCGCAGCAGTTGACACTTGCTGGGCTTTAGCTTAAGGTTAGCACCCCTCAGTCGCTGGAACACTCACTCATGCCGATCCAAATGCTCTCCCGGTGTGCTCGCGAAAATAATCACATCGTCCAAGTAGACTAGGCAGATCTCTAAGTTTAAGCCGGGCAGGACGATGTCCATAAGCCGCTGGAAGGTGGCGGACGCGTTACAAAGCCCGAACGGCATCACTTTCCATCTAAAAATACCCCTACGCGTGACAAACGCGGTCTTGTTTGTGTCTTTCGGGTCCATGGCAACCTGATGCTAAGCGCTTCTCAAATCCAGCGTCCTGAACCAGCCTCCGCCCGCGAGGGCGTCCAGACATTCGTCTATCCTCGGGAGCGGGTATGAATCTTTCTTAGTCTTGTCGTTCAATTGCCGGTAATCAATACAGAATCTTAAAGCACCGTCTTTCTTACGGCCAAAGCCACATTGGCAGCCCACTCACTCACGGCAGGTTCTATGATCCCGTCGGCAAGCATACTATCCAGCTGACTATCAACCGCGGCCCTATGCGGTAGAGGATGGCGTCTTAACGTCTGACGCACAGGACGCGCATCGCCCGTCTCAATTTTATGTGTACAAACTGACGTCCTTCCCAGGACCCGATCAGTTACAGAGAACACATCCCCATATTCTACCAGCATCTTTCCTAAACGCTTCCTTATCTCAGGCGGCACTTAGTCGGGCAAATCAGCCAACAGCGATTCGCTGGGCGAAGCTACACTAACGGGCCCCGCGTTCCCCTCGGGCCTCTCATTTTATCTCTACTTGCACCAGGTACAAGCCTCCCAAGATCTGATCCGTAGTTAACCTTACCGAGTTCTCATTCAAATTCACGACCCTCACCCAGGTATCTCCGCAGTCACCTACCACTACGCGTGCAAGATGGACCCGGGTTTGATTTCCTTAGCCTCCATTATCCAGGCGGGCATTACCGTGGTCAAATCTCCATACAGGGTTTTCACCGGGACATCATGCTGGCATTTAGGGGACACTATCACCTCCTCGGCGACGATCACGCGCCAGCACCACACAGACCCATTACCCCTCACCATGGAGATACGAATAAAACCCCAGTACCAAAAACTAAACGGCAGCGGTGTTACCGTAACCAATCCATGCCTAACATGGGCTCAACAATCTGGTCGGACACCAGAAACGAGGTTTGGATCTCAAAATCCCTCCATACCTTTATGGGTACCTGGACCTCCCCAAGGACACGTGTATTAGACCCATTAGCAGCCATCAACCAGCTTTTGCAAGAGCGAAGTTCTAACCCGTCGATAGTATATGAAGGCACCAGGCTGACTTCTGATCCAGTTTCAATCAGGCAGAGCTGCGGGCGTCCGTGAATCGTTCCTTGTATGTAGATTTCGTTCTTACTGGCTCGGTTCGGCAGGCTTGGGCGTGTCGTATGGTTCCTAGCCACCGGGTACGGCGGCGTGGGATCTTCTTCCTCGGCGGTCTCGTACGGGCGGTTCCTGGAGCGGAGTGCTTGGCGGCAGTTGCGGGCGATGTGACCGGCTTGGCCACAGTTATAGCAGGTGACCGTCCGTCGCGAATTCTCCGGCTGGCGATCTTGCTCGGTGCGAGCGTCTCGACCTGGTCCGTCGTGCGTCTGAGTTCCCTGGCGGAGCTCCCTGAGTTGACGGTCGATTCGCTGCTCAATTTCACGGTGCCATTTTCGTTGTTCCTCCCGTTGAGTCTTCAGAAACCGGTCCAGCTGCGCCTGCATCTGGATGTTCACGTCGGTTTCCTAGTTTCCACGCACTCTGTTCGGCGGTCTTCTGCGGTCATCAGAGTCGGTTGTGCGCTGGTAAGCTTCCAGACGCAACGCCGTCCGATAAGCTTCATCGAGGTTCTTGGGCTCTCGCTCGCGTACTTAGAGCGAAAGTTCTCGGTCTCTAATTGCTTCCAAGTAGGAGTCTTTCGCGATGATCTGCGTGGTCTCGTTGGAGGGCACCAGGTAGGCCAAGACGACCAGTCGACAGATTTCATGCAGCAGGTCACTCAGGTGGTCTTCCGGGCTTTGACGTCTGTTGTAAAGCTGGGCATGGAAGGTTTCAGCACCGACACTCTCCAGGAGATTCGGCTTCGAATTCATCGGGTCGTCGGTCTTTTCTCGGACGCACGATCTCAGATCCAACACCGAAGTTGTCGGTCCGTCCGTCTTTTCTCAGAAGCTCGATCTCACCGGCTTCACGTCCGTCTTTTCGAGGAAGCACGATCTCACCGGCTTCGCGTCGCGAAGTCGATACTTTCCAGCAAACGGCTCCCGTTCGGCGGCATCTCCATCGTTGCTCTCCTCGCTGCAGGCGTAGACGTCTCAGCAGGCGTGCGGACGTTGCCCGGCATCGGTTACGCGATCGTGTCGTCGTCGTCTCCCAGGAACATCATCGGTAGATTCTAGCGGTCGTCGACTGCAAAAGAGACTGCGTACCCCACTTCTGGTACCAGTGTAGCGAAAACCTCCGGATCGTCTCTGAGCTCTCCAGGCAGCAGGGAAGAGGTTTGAGCTTGCACGGAGCAGCAGTCCGCGTGTCGCTCGGAAGAGCGCAAATTCGGCCTTCGGAGTATTTCAAAGGTCTTACACGCCATCAGTCGATTGGTCACCAAAGTCAATCAACACCAACACGTCACTGATTTTCACACGATATATTATCAACCAAAGTAACGCCTGTACACCGCTTATAGCAGCGAAGACCCACCGACTCCATCTATCGCACAAAAAACACACCACAAACCTTCGGCTGAGCTCCCTTTATATCTATCTCGGGGAGGGAGGCAGAACACGGACCCCGGGGCAAAGAGCCGGACTGGGGGCAGGAATCCGACCGGTGGTCTGACCAGTGGTCAAAAGAAAGAATCTGACCGGTGGCCAAAAGGAACTGACCGGTGCCAAAATCAGACCGGTGGTCAAAAGGAACAGGGAACTGACCGGTGGCCAAAAGAAAGAATCTGACCGGTGGCCAAAATCAAGGACCGTCACAGAATGCTTCACCGTATACGAATCTGCTGCGAAGTCTACCAGGGCAAGTGCTGCCACCTTACCATTTTCCATACAACGCATGATGATACTGTTGAATGAAACTGTTGCATTCAGGCTGACATAGGGAGGTTAAGGAGTTGGAAGATAGTTGCGTTAACCTTATGGCCTGCGGTCAACACTATCTTCCACGACTTGTTTGAGAAATTTGATGGGCCAAATGCATCACGTTTTCTCTGTAGGGTCTTAGCATTGGAAGAAGTACAGTTGGGTAGTCCATTCATTGTAAGTCTCTCAAGCAGTCTTATTTGTTTATTTTTGACGTAGTGTTCTCTAAGCGGGGCTTTGGCTAAACATTTTTTGCGCTTTAATAGCAATGATGAATAAGCACAGTGTGTACAGACCGGGCTCCGCGCCTCTCACCGGGAAGTTCTTCGAGGAGCTGTCATCCGTCCTTGAGGGCCAAATCACCCGCAACAGTCAACTGATTTTACTATGAGACTTCAATATACACACTGAAGAATCCTATAATACAGACACTATGCGATTACTCTAACTCCTTACGCATTTTGGTCTTCGCCAACATGTACGAGAGGCTACCCGCTCTCTGGGTGGAATTCTGGATCTGGTCATCACTTCTGATGATGTCTCTGTTCAGGACCTGCTCATCCACCCGCCGGCGCTATCGGACCATTCACTGGTAGAGCTAACTCTCCCTCCCTTAAATACTCAACCCATACACGCCATCCGTTTGGTGAGGGGATGGAAATCTCTGGATTATCAAGCGCTCAGGGAAGAAATTCGTCGCTCGAAACTTGCTTCAGACGTATACCATCCCTTGATGCACTCTCGGTGACGGACCTTTTCGCCCTGTACACTAACACGCTGAGCGAACTGTTGGTAGACTTCTACCTCCACGTAAGGTAAAGACGCGAATACGGCCACTTGCGGCCTGGTTCGATGGAGAATGCCGCCAGCGTCGTTGGCGTACGCGATGTCTAGAAAGACGTTACCAGCGTTCCAAAGAACCTACTGATCGCTTGCAGCACACTCTTCATTGGTTTAAATCTTACCTTACTGATCGTATACACTCAGATGGTGGTCATGGGTAACACTAGAACACCCCCTGCGTTAGGGTTAACTAAGGTGTCCCACAGAGGTCGGTCTTAGGTCCTCGCTTATATATTCTCTTTGCTGCAGACATTCCCTCTGTCCTGGCTAAACATCAGGCTAAGGGACATCTCTATGCTGATGAAGTCAAAGCTCTTGTGCATAGTTCACCTTATGAGCAGATTTCTCTGGTGGGAACGATTGGGTGACTATTGCAAGATCTCCACCTTTGCATGACAGCAAACAGACTTAACATCAATCCCTCAAAGACTCAACCTGTCTGGCTCTGAACCAAACAGTTACATAAGCTTGATCTCCAATCGTTGGCCTCATTATTCCCAGACTACCTTTTCCTCCAGTGTTCGTGACCTGGGTGTCAACCTTGATAGTGCTTTGACATTTACTGAACACCTATCTATGACCCGCTCTTGTTATTACCCACTGAGGCGACTTAGAGCCATTAGGAGATCGGTGTCCTCCAAAGTGTTTACAACCATGGTTCATGCCTTTGTCTCCTCACGCATTGGCTATTGTAGCTCTCTACTAATTGGACTTCCTAAGGTTCGCCTGTCCTCTGTGCAATCTGTCTTAAACGCTGCAGCCAGACTTATTGCACGTCTTCCTCGATATTCACACATCTCCACTCCACATACATGACTAATGACCTTCACTGGCTCTGTGTCTCGGCTAGAATCAAATACAAGGTCATTAGAGTGACAATCCAGCAATGTGTGAAAAACAATTTACATTTTCTTTATGTCCCACCCTCTAATTTTGTTCATTGTGTGATCCATAGTATCTGGTAACAGTTGCATTAAGAAATAGTAATAATTACTGGTAGCTCAATACAGCAATTGTTACTTAGCAATAGTGTGTTCCGCAAATTGCTATTTTCTATAAAATATTGTGTTGTGATTCATTTAATTTCAGGTTAAGAATCATGGCTGTTTGCTTACTTATTAGTATTGTTATCATTCAGTGAATTTTATTTATAGTCTTTCTTCTTTCCTACATGAGTGCCTACAGATATAATAGGCTAGTATAGAATAATATTATTACAAATTCAGATAATCCCTCATAATTTGCTAGACCAGAAGTTTGAACTGCAACCAGCTATTCTGGTGTCTGGAGATGGGGCCATGAAGCTGCTGGGTGTTCCGAAATTGCCGAATGGTACAGGGGAGGCAGAAGCAACAGCTGTCTTTAATTTGGTTCAAGAATGGAATCTGGATGACCGCATTCAATTTATGCCATTTGACACCACAGCTACCAACACTGGAGCCTATGCTGGAACTTGTGTACTGTTGGAACAGAAGATGGGGGGGGGGGCAAGAACCTCATAAGCCTAGCATGCAGGCATCATATCATGAAACTCATTGTAGGGACAGTTTTTGATACACTGATGGACCCGGCTAGTAGACCGAACACTGAGCTGTTTCAACGGTTTGGGGAATACTGGAACTCAATTGATCGATCATCATTATGAAAATGGGTTGAAAGTGCAGTCTATTGCACTGGTTCTTAACCCCATTAGAGACGAGCTGATCCGATTCATCCAGCACCAGCTAATCCAGTTTCAGCCCAGAGATGATTACCGCGAGCTGTTACAGCTCTCTCTAGTATTCCTTGAAGCAGAATCGAAGGTCGATGTTCATATCCATGCGAATGGAGCAATTCACAGGACCAGATGGATGGCAAAGCTCATTTACAGTCTGAAGATATTCACAATCCGATCGCAATTCAATAGTTCAGAGCCAGATCTGTTGAGTCTTTGAGGGATTGAGGTTAAGTCTGGTTGCTGTCATACAAAGGTGGAGATCTTGCAATAGTGACCCATTCAGCACGTGACTGCACTTTCAAGTCAGGCAGCACGTGAATTGTCTGCACTTGGAGAGTTAGCCTATGCGTCTATATGGTCAAACTGTATTTGAAGGCATGGTACACATGCGCGAGCGAGCGCAGCATCAGCCCACGCAATGATTTGCAACTTCTACGCGAATTGCACAGCTACGGGGAGACAAATAAAGCAATTTCCAAGGCTGCAATTAAGACATTCTCGGGTTATTTGTGGTAGTTGAGTGAGGTTCTTGTAGGACTTGCGTTTTTCGATCCCAATGTGCCGGTTGAAATGAAGATAGCAATGGTTGCAGCTCTGGGAAAGACCGGACACCCAGACCATCCTCGGCGCATGTATTTCTCACAGCAGCAGACATCTAAGACAAACATCCGCGTGACTTCGTAGCTCAACACACCCGTTCACACTGTTCTCTGCTCTTGACATCCCGCATGACTTCATCATACACGATCCCAACATAATGGGACAATAATGAGGTCTACACTGAAGGGCAGAAGAAGCTCAAATGGTTGAAGGTGGTGAACGATGCAGCGGAGCGCGGTGTTGCACTTGTTCAGTCCTTCAACAGTGTCATCACCAACCAGGAGAAACAAACGCAGTATACCTGTTCCAGGTGGTAGAGAAGCATCGCCAGACCTTCCCTAATGCCAACAAATCAACTAATAATAATAATAATAATTACGACAATTTCTATGGCGCCGTAACACGGCTATGCCGTTACAAGGGCGCCTTACAAGACAACTAACAACAGTCGGGATAAGCCCTTGCGAACAAATGTGATTTTAGCATGGATCTAAAAGAGTCCAATGAGTCGGTCAATCGGATAGAGGAGGAAGTCTGTTCCAGCATCGAGGACCGGCGGCCGAGAAAGCTCGATCACCGAAGCGCGTCCTCATCCTCCGCACACGGAGATCAACCTTCGCAAGCGATCGGAGCCGGAGCCCGGACGCGGAGGAATGAGTCCCAGTGCAGCAATCGCGCAGGTACTCGGGCGCAGCTCCGTGTAGTGATTTAAAGACAAGCAGACAGAGCTTGAACTCGATGCGGAACGGAACAGGCAGCCAATGGAGGACATCGCGGAGGAGCGGCGTGATGTGGTCGTACTTTCTCCTATTGCAGATAAGCCTCGCCGCGGCATTGAGAACCGACTGGAGTCCGTCCAAGAGACACGCAGGCGCGCCGGCCAGCAGGCTGTTACAACGGTCCACTTTGGAAGCGACGAAGGCGGCGACGGCCGCTCTCGCAGCCTCAAAAGGTAAGGACTTGATGCAGCTCCTGATGAGACGGAGCTGGCGAAAGCAAGAGCCGACGGTCCACGCGACGTGGCGCCTCATGGACAGATCAGACTCCAGCAGGACGCCGAGATTACGCACAGAGGTCGAGGGCCGTATCAGGGCCCCAGAGACATTCAGCGCGTCGGTGTCGAGATGGAGACACCGTCTGCTAGTCGCGCACCACTGTGCTCGGACATTAACTTTGCAGTCCGACACTTAATGATAAAATATCAAACTGACATTGTTGAATCTTAACGTACCAGACCAAAATTTGCTTAACTGTTTCAAAACGTTGTGTTCTTTATTACTGATATATAACCAATATTGACAAACCTAGTAAGAACAATAGAACATGGAAACTTGGGAAGGTAAAAGTTTACTTCCATATTGAACACTGTAGAAAAATCAAATTTAACATTTGACTAATTTTTCGCAATGCTGCATAATAATACAAAATATTCAAACTATGGCTGTGTTCAGCTACCAGTAAATGTTGTTATAATGTTCCAAAACTTTGTGTGCTTCAATCTTTATGTAAAATTAACAGAAGTAAGGGGTGAGAAGGCAAGAATTTGAAATTTTTTTGAGTGCCGCGCTAAAGCTCATGCTCCTAGTCACTAAGTCCCAGCAGGGCTTAGCGCCTAAGTACCTCTGTAACTTGATGTGTAAGCCGCTCTCTGCACGTTCTTCTCGCCCTCTTCGTTCTGCTGACCGGATTGATCTCTTCGTACCTCGGTCGCGAACCTCATTAACCCGGGTTAATGAGGGCTTTCACTGTTATGTGTCCCTCAATATAGAATTACCTACCCCCTGCAATTCGTGGCAGGATTCTGGAGAGGATTTCACCTGCATCTCTTCGCTGCTTAAAGACCTTTCTCTTTTCACGGGCCTGTCACGCTGAGAGCGCTTCTGAATTGCTCTGCTGTGAGAAGCTCTTTACAAATGTTCAGATTAGATTAGATTAGATTAGATTAGATTAGAATAATACGAATTTCAAATAGGCCTACCTGATGTCTTCTTTTTCTGAACTGTACTTTGTCGGAGTTGGCTTTGGTTTAACATTGTCCACAGTGACGTTGACTTTCTGAATTTTTTAATATTTCTATTTTCTGAAAGAAACGCCCCCTTTCAACCCTCACTTACTTTAGAACAGATTTGTATGCGAGACATCAAACTTCGAGACCGAGACAGTGGGAACCAAGAACAAGATCGAGACCAGACACAAGGTCCAAGACAGTCAAGATACAACCGCACGTTTTCAAAAGTTATGAAAATTTAAAATGGATCCAACTCCCGAAAATAATTTTTCTCTCAGTTGTTCAAGTCTGCTACCAGGGACAAGTTACTGAAATCAGCCGATGACCTGAATAGTATGAAGAAATTTAAAATATTTCAAGCATTCTGAAATCTTCTAAATGATTCTCAAATTTAAACCAACACTATTCCATAAATTTACGACAAAAGTCACATAATTCACCTTGAGAAACTAGATGTTGTTCCAAGCGTTTCGTCTATCGTGGGTTTAAGCCTACACCAGCGGCAAACGGCACGCCAGTTATTTTGTTTGTCCATGATTTCAAATTGCGTGAATGGAAATTTGACTATTTCAGGTTCTTTATGAGACATTTAATTATTTTTGCACTGATAGAAAATCGAAATAAACTAGGAAAAAAACCTTTTCAATATATATATCTGTTAACTAGAAAGTGCTTTTCTAAACTTTCAGTGTGCTTAGCACTTCAGACTTAACCTACTAGTTATCAGATCAGCACAGGACAAATTTATAGTGCGAGATCGTCAGAACAAAAGACAGTTTGCGCGGAACTATGGAGACCGCTTCTACAAGAGAACAAGACTTTCGCTTCAAGACAGTTTCCAAAAACTCCATAAATGACCGCGAGACCGAGACCGAGACAATAGGTTCCGAGACCGAGAAAACCTGTCTCGAGACGTCTCGAGATGAGACACTGTCTCGAGACCATAAAACTCTGCATTAGAAAGGCTAAGTTAAAACCGACAAGTGAGTCTTCAGCTCTGTGTTTCAAAAGCTGTATTTCAAAAATGTGTACAAAAGAAGAATCTGAATTTAAAATAGGGCCTACCTGATGTCTTCTGTCATGAGTTTTACTTGGATGCTGACTTTCTTGGCTTTGCTTTGAAGTTGGTGTCGCTTTGGTCTTTGCTTTGCTGTAATTTTGTCTTTACTTCACAGCTGGGTTTCTTGACGTTTTTAAATTTTAAACAACTGAAAATGTAGCTTTAAGATACAAAGAATCTGAATTTGAAACGAACTTTGTTTTTTTTAATTTACCTTAATTTTCGCTTTGCTTTGATCGTGCACATACCGTAAAGTTAACTTTCTTTATAGTTTTCTAAATGTTTGCATCAAGTGAAAATATCTCTGTCTCATGTAGTGTCATATTGTGCGCGTTAAAAAAATGTGTTTATAGTAATAATAATACTCGGCTAAAAAGTCTTCTAGCATTACACGCCTAAATCAGAAGAATCTGAATTTGGAAATACCTGGTATCTTGGCTTGATTTTGTCTTTGACGTTCACTTTTCTTTATATTTCTTCACCGTTGGCTTTTTTGGTGCTTTTTTATGTTTATCTGCTGAAAAGCACTTTATTCTCCTAAATTGTCTTAGAGCTATTAAGCACCGAAATCTGAATTTGAAAATACCTGGCGTCTTCTGTCATGATCTTTACTTGAAAGCTGACGTTCTGGACGTTTTCTGTGCCTTGCTGTAAAGTTGGCTGTGATGTAATGGCTTTGACTTTGGCTTTACGGTACTTTAAAGTTGACTTTCTATAAAAAAATATATATATTATATAGGCTACCTATTTTATCAGCTGAAGAAATCTCAGCCATGAAATATCTTGATGATCTTAAATAGATTAAGCCAAATTTGTAAATATCTACTGCTGCATCATACGTTAGGCGTATACATCGTATATATTTGTCTGTATGAAATATCTTCACGGACTTCACCCCCTAAAGCGTCTTTAAGATATTAAACACAAAATCAGAATATGAAAATAACTTGGCGTCTTTGGTTTCGGATTTGTGGGGCGAGGTGGTGTAGGGGTATGTTCGGTGCATTCGGTGCATTGCACCCGGAGGGTTGCGGGTTCGAATCCACCTCAAGCCGCATCGTAGGGACGCTGGGCAAGTCCTTCACTTGCAATATTATTGCTTATACGCTTCGGCGTGAAACTCCGATTCAGTGTCCGCGCTGTAGACGGGAGCGCCTCTGAGTATAAATCTGAAGGGGCGCTATAACAAGTGCTCATACATACATACATACATACATACATACATACATACATACATACATGCATGCATACATACAATACTTGAAAGCTGTTTTTCTGGATATGTGGTCTTCTCGGCCTTGTTGCCTTTGTCTTGATCTTTGCAATGCTGAAATGCAATCTAATCTAGGCTAATCTAAAGACTTCTGTAGCACCGTAATAATGAAGCACATGGCATCAATCGATAGTCTGTGTAATATTGTAATATTACATTTTCTTTACAGCTGAACTTTAAAGTACCTTAGACTCCTTAGTAACTGTTATTAAAAAATCTGCTCCAGGAAAGGAATTCATATAGTATACTACTGTCTGTCTTAAACTACATTCATGTTCAAGGTGACATTTCTGCTTGGCTGTAAAGGAGGAAAGATCGAAATAGCCTACATGGGGCAAACTGTATCTTCAGTGCGAGATAGTGGAGAGAACTTCCTCCTGCAAATCTCAACATATTTTTTACTCTTCTTATAAGCTGCGCTCTTCTGTCTCCTGTTCTTTCCGCAAAATAAAGTTTTAATGCTTTAGGCCTATGCAACAAAGATCCAGTCTTCTAAGTTATAGGCCTACTTTAACAGCTATAAGCTTATAGTCTTGATTACACAGAGTACAATGTAAATGCTATCTAGTCTTCTTATACTTTAACAGCTACAATATAGTCCTGATTAGGCTGATTATATTAAGTAAATGCTATTTAGGGCCTACCTGCCTGTCACAGTTAACTTGAACGAGTTTCCTTCCAGAGTATGATCTCTGTACAGAGCGTACAGTTTAACTCTGAAACAATAATTGAAAATTGTGTATAGGCCTACAAATGCAGCATGTAAGCTTGTATCTGTGTCTGTAGGCCTATGTATCTACATGTATTTATGTAGGCTTAAGTATACACAAAATTCTGTTTAACATATATGTCTAAGTAAGTAAGTTAGTAAGTATGTTCTTTATTAAACTAAAACAAACGATCAGCGCTTTACATACAAAGTCAGAAATAATTTAGGTATAAAGAAAACGATAATTGGAGGAAAATTAAGTCAACTAGAAAACAAATGTCTAACTTTACAACATCCTAGCCAAAAAGCCGCGCCTGGTAAGGGAATCAAATCTAGGGAGAACACGATTATGTGAGCGTGGGCGCAAGTCATGACCAGTAGGCCTACAATAATATTGACAGGGAGAGAAGGTCGTGGAGGGTGGGGCCAGTAAAGATGTTAAGATGTATGTTCTGTTTTATCTTGACGTAGGCCCCTACTGCCTTTTTCTTTGTTATGCTCAATTTCTTTAGACGAATAGTTTATCCAAATAAAAGGATTTTGATTCTTCATTAATTTAATATTTGAGTGGTAGAAGCTTACCATCGAAATAAACCAAGTTAAAGATTCAGCTCTAACAACATCGTTTGGTTTCTCACTCACAGCTCGTTCCTTCGAATATTTCGATAACAAAAGATTTTAAAACATTGTAATATTGATTACCTGGTCGATCTTCTTACTTCTGAACATCAGGCATGTGATTTCTGCCAAAAAATATACCGAAAAGAAATTTTAGAAACATCTAAAATCTAAAATATTCAGAAAAATTCTTAAAATAAGCGCGTCTAAAGCGAAAATTTCCGTGACCATGGCAACGGATTTTACGTCATCATTAACCTTCGTTTTACAAAGATGACGTCAGCAATCATTATCCAATGATGGTACCGATTTTTATCACGTGCATCTTGTGTCCAATCATTTTCTGGTATTAGTTCCATTATTCCGGGCGTAAGCGACTGCTTTGAAATTCAGTAAAGAAATTCAGTAAGCATGTACGCAAAGCGTCGTCATAATTGTAATTAATTTCTACTTAGCCTATTTACCCTGCTGGGTCTGTGAATGTTTTTGGTAACCTATGTACAGCCCCGCTATTGTAGCCTATTTAATGCAGCGCGTCGTTAAACAGGAGCGGTTAGACCTGCGACTCCCATTGAACACAATAGCCTACCGGATCCTGCAGGCGCTGACCTGTGCTACTCGTTCTTCTATTACCTCGTTGGTGCCAGGGATGGGCAGTAATTTAATTGATGTAATTGAAATTACGTAATTTGAATTACAATTGTAATTGGCAATTTGTAATTTGTTGCTCTGGATCAATGTAATTTGTAATTTGTAATTAAATTACATTTTTTCATGTAATTTGTAATTTCAAATTACATCTGTAAAATCAATTACTTTGAAAAGAAAACTAGAACCAGAGACTCCACAACCACAGCAGTTTTGAAAGTATCTTTTTCTTATCTTGATCATCATCACTATAGAATCTCTGGATTGAACGATAGCAACACTGAACTCTTTGAATGCTTTCACAAAATTGGAGCCATTGTCAGAAATGGTAGCAGTAATTTTGTCAAGTGTTAGACCGAACTCATTAAGTATTACAGTTGCGATACTCCATCATGCATGTATGCTCCAATAAGACATCTGCTT
>JACEVL010001607.1:0-23887 GCA_020284085.1 Aporrectodea caliginosa
CTAAATAATATAATAGTAGACGAAGCTCGATCGTGTTCCATTACAGCGCTCGTAATTTTTCGAAGCGGAGCCCGTGTTTTATTTCGATTGCGCCTGATTTGCCATCGCGTGACGTAAGACAACATTTCTCTTACGTCACGCCGCTCAAGCGGAGTTAAAATATGCATATTAATGGCCTCCGTTGTTGGTATTACGGAACCTCATGATTTCGAAGTTTAAAATGTCCATATATCAGCGTTTCTTTGCGAGCTGAAAATAGTCGCGATGACCTAGACGTTGCGTAAAAATGTTTCGTAAAAGTTTTCAAATCGCTAAAGCGTTCCGTTTCGGAGCCCTTGGACTACAGACAAACAAACATACGGAAGGACCACGTAAACAGACTTAGACTTATATTATAAGATTACACATTGTTAAGCATTCTTGTTAAAAAAGTTTTTCTCATGAAGTTGTCAGCCCGCTGGACAATTCGGTCTGGGACGCAGGGATAAGAGAGTGTCTTTACAGGAGGGAGGAGCGGGTTCAGAACATGGCCCGGATCCGCCAAAGCAGCAGTAAAGAGGTTCCCATCTGCCATTCTATGCAGATGTTCTAATGTTTGGTTAACCTCTGGTAGGTACCGTAGTCGGACCAGACGATCCATCACGGACTGTAGTCTATTGCGATCCGGCTTTCCCACAAAACCCCACCATGCCGGTAACTCGTATAAGAAACGGGCCACAGTGTGAAAGTGGTCATTCGCACAACATCATGTAGCATTGGTCCTGCAAGACCATGTGTCGTCATGATGCGCAGATCATACATCGACTGTCTAGCTTGGACATATACGCGTTTTATATGCATTTCAAAGCCAATATGTTCACTGTTCAGTCATGACCACACCGAGGATTATCATGCTCTGGACCCTTGGGAGTCCTGGCACTTCACCAGAGATTGTTTCCTTTCCACCGCTCGCGTGGGCGGAGGATTAACATCTCCTGAGTTTTCTTTTGATTCAGGCTCAGGTTACATCTCGCAGCCCACTCCGTTACATGGTCCAGTTCGACCCTAATCGTGTCGCTTCTTGAGGATGGTATTAACAAATAAGCATCATCAGCGTACTTAGCCATTCGATTGCGGAGTGTTTTTAGTTTCGATATGGTCGTGATGAAATTCAGAGGCCCTAGGCCCGAGCCCTGGACAATGACGTTTATATAAGCGATTGTTGAGATTAATTCATTATATTTAGTTACATGGTTTCGATCACACTGGAAAGCCACCACCCAGTTGTAGACGCAATCCGGTATGGACAACTCGGCCAATTGCTCTGCGATCGTATCGAAAGCTTTGGTAATGTCAAGGGCAATCATGTGGATGTAGGCCTACTGATTATCTTCGAGGAGCTCCACGAGGTTCTGTGTAAGGGCTATAAGAGCTGTGGTGGTGGATCCCGTAGGACGGAAGGTATAATTATTGATCCGAAAATGTTGTTTTGTGTGTGGTTCTGTCAAAAAGGGATGAAAAAAGCGGTGCGCTATGATTTTCTCCAGGAGACGGCAGAGGATACACATGACCGATATAGGACGGAAGTCAGCAACCTCCACGGAATGGGATACCTTTGGTACCGGCGTTATAGTGCTAGATATCAACTGAGATATCCACATAGGAGAAGAGGATACAGATATTAAAAAGTGTTGTGATTGGTAGGGCTAGCATGTGAGCCACGCCTCTGAGTAGCCAGGCAGCCAGACCATCAGGTCCCGTAGCAGTACTGCCAACCGACGTAAGCAGCCTGTAGGTGGTAAATAAGTTCACATGTATACTCCGTTGTTTCGTCGACAACTGTTGATTTGAGACAAGGAGCAGCGTAGTTTAAATCTGTATGCCGGTTTGAAGATTCAGCTGAGACCTTGCAATCCGGGTGTGAGGCTTCCCTCCGGCATCCACCCCAAAGCCGATTGACCTCCTTCCACATTTCACGAGATCCGTGTTTGACTCTGTCGAAGGTGGTGGTATTTCCCTTGATGATTTTTCGGTTTATCCTTTCCGATGGTTTTGATGCAGCATCTACTTTATTTTTCTTAAGAAGTTTGTTGCGACTCCGTATCAAGTGTTTGACGATTGGCGTCATGAAGGGCGGATCTCTTTCCTTGATTGTGATAATACTCTTGGCTGGAAATTAGAGATCAGTGACCGCATCTATGTACTCATAGAAGGCTTCGATGGCCGCCTCTGGAGTGGGGCTATCTGCCATAAATGATCAGCTCTGCTCTGACAGGTGAAGTTCGAGGGAGGCAAACAGCTCCGCATTCCGTCTAAAGAATGGCATCTTTGTTTCTCTCCCAGGAAGAATATTGAATACGCTATAGTCGACAAACTTAGGGGTGGTGGCAAATACCGCGGCTATATCGGGTATAACTTTTTAATGGCGTGGGATACCACCACAATGTTTACCTCAAAATGTGCGTAAATGAACCTCCTACAGCTACTTAAACTGTCAAAATTATATTCCACATGAAGCAAGTTTGTTATGCAGAAAAACTTATGAGGGTGGTAACTAACCCCCTTGTTAGCCTGAGGGTTAATGTTATAAATTGAAGATTTCTAAAGCCTAGCAATTTCTGTGAGATCTCAGTATACTTACGCCGATCAATTTGCTGTGCAGCGATGAGAAATCTGCCGAAGTGTCTTTCTAGGGTATCGCGTCTAGGCCAATATATACACGTCAGTTTTAATTTTAGGAAATGTATGATCATTAATTCTCGAATTGAAAGAAGCTATCATCTCAATAAATCAGGTGCTTTGGCAGAACTAACGACACATTTGATACATATATCATTATACTCCTATGAGTAATCTGACAAAGGCCTTTCTTTATTCGCGACGTGTCGTCTATAATTATTGTAATTTACATATCCATTAATTATTATGGAAAATTTCAGCAGATTAATCTTCGCCTTCTGAAAGAATGATTAATTAACGCCTTTTAGAATGCTTTTATTAAAGAGATAATTTAACTGACTTTTTCTTGTAAAGTCTTTCTCCAGGTGGCCAAAGATCCCGATAGATAGAGGCTTCAATTTCTATATTGGCATTCAGCATCTGGACAGACGGGAAAAGAGGCTGGTAAACTTTGCTAGATGGGTGCAGGCCGAGAACGGAGGCTATAGCTGTTGTCCCGCTAAGACTGCGTATTGATTTTACACTGTGTGTCCGCAAAGCAGTTACTGTAGGCCTATAATCTTTATTGTGTACTTACACTTAGTTACCGTGAGGAATTGGTGGTATGTGGGTGTTCGTAGTGACCTATTATATTTTCAAGCCTGCTTATACGATGATGTAAGTTATAATAGAAGTTCACCAAAGAGACGGCGTTTCAATTGCTCATCCAGAGGTGCCGAAAATTGACAGGTCTAAAACTTGAGTCTTAACGGCGAATCTAATTACCGATATTATTCGCTATTTGCTATTCGTAGGTTATAAGCACTATTATAGTTGGGTATGAGTTAACTCAGATGAGTTGAAGCTCACGAATTAACTCACTTGCTGTTATTCATGAATTAAAGAGAGTGAGTTAGCCTATGAGTTTGATTTAATTCATAGTTTCTGTGAGTTTGAGTTGTAACTGTCATTTATTTTAAAATCAACTCATTATTCGGCACTCAGCACATAGTATTATGTTGAAACAAGCCGTTTTTTTTATATCGTCGGCTTTCCATACTGGCGAGTGGTGACAGCATGGAGGGTCGTGCGAACAGTGTTTAATGCTAATACCAGTCATGTTTGAGATGTGAAACATGTTGACTGCGGTGTTTACTTTGACCCATGACTTTGTAGTTCAAGGTCACTCGACCTGTTATTGTTAACCTTTGGCCTCACTGGAACTAGTAGTTATGTAAGAATATTCCTGGCGTATATGATGTTTTTCAGAGTCTTGGATTCCAAAAAAGTATGCTCAACAGAGTTATGATGAACATCACATGCTGAGTGCATGACTGTAGTTCAGGGCCCATTGATTTGCAATGTTGAACCTTTGGTTTTCCGAAACTACAAGTGCTAGAATAGTTTTCTTTATGTCTAATAATTTTCATCGTTTTAAGAGCCGCCAAAAAACTGTACACATTATACGAGTATTCGCTTTCCTCATTCTGCAGCTTCTCTCCAACCTTTCCTCTCTTTGGACCAGCATGATCTCATTGTCCCGCGAACTAGGACCACTTTGGAGCAAACTAGATCATTTGTCACTATTGGGTCTGCCATGTGGAATTCCATGTCCTCCTATTTACGTGTTTCCATTCTTTCTGGATCTGTTCCTACATCTGTCTTTCTTCAGAACATATTTCTTCTTATTATTAAAGAGATAATTTAACCGACTTTTCCTTGTAAAGTCTTTCTCCAGGTGGCCAAAGATCCAGATGGATAGAGGCAACAATTTCTATATTGGCATTCAGCATCTGGACAGACGGGAAAAGAGGCGGGTAAACTTTGCTAGATGGGTGTAGGTAGGTAGGTCCTCGCACCCAAAACACTACTGAATTAGACTGCTTACTAATTATATTACATTACATGTGAAGTTCAAGGTCACTTGACGACCCGGTGTTTTTATCTTGGTTTCTCAGGAACTGCAAGCAATAGAATTGCGATTGTGGTTTTTCTTTAGTGAAGGCATTAAAGCACTTTGCTAAACACGAGATTTGTCAATATACGTTGTGATTCACAGTAAAATTGTTACCGGAAACTTTCCACAGCTTTCCAAGGTCATATGAAGTGTTTCAAACCAATCAACGTGTTACCTGATATTATAGATCATGGAATGTAATTATCGCAGAGTGGCAAGCATTTGTCTCAAGACTTCTTGTAGCCAAAATCTTCTACTAGACACCAAGATCACCTCTCTAAAACTAGCGGGTGGCTAACTGGCTATTAATACATAATGAGGTCACTGTGAGTGACGTCACGTGATCTGGAAAATATAATTAGCACATAGTGTCAAAAATGGACTTTTCAAATTCGTTGTAATCGTAATCGTAATCGTAATCAAGCATTTATATAGCGCCACTCAAAACAGAGGCGCTCCCGACCCGAGCCAGTCTCTTCACTGGTAAAGGGAGGTTTTCAGAGTTACATAAAATTACCAAAAACGGAACAACTTCATCTAAAAATTCCTTAACTAAGAATGGAGGAAGTAAGTCAAGTTCGCAAGACTTCGAAGAAGAGTCCATTGTAGTTGATAACCCTAGTCTGCAGACATCGAGTTCTCCTTTTTAAAGACTTCTGGCTGTGGAGATAGGAGCGGTTACTTCAAAAGTCACGGTGAGTGACGTTTTGTCACGTGTTCTGGAAGAAGTACACACACTGTAACTGCCAACGGGATTCAAAAATATTTTATCTGAATCCCTCTTTCCCAAAACCATAAATTGATACCTATAGTAATAATCATTTTAAGAACAATACTTTAAGAGAACCCATTGATCCAACGAAATGTCAACTGTGACGTTACAGTTTGACGTCAAGTCACATGGCGTCATGGCAGAGTAACCTTCTGAAACAAAAGCTATGTTGTAAGAAAACATTTTCATGAAACTTCTACAGGTTTTGTATTGCAAACGACTCTGTACGTGCCGTCATTATGACGAACTAAGCCGTTTGTACCTGCTGTAGTCGTTTTCTGAATAGCTGGAAGGCAAGCGCAATAAAGTAGGCTATTCTGATTAAACCTTTTTCATATGCGACCTCTGCTGCCCTACCTTGGGTGCCCCGGGTCGTCGCTCTCTCCGCTCTACTGAGCAGGGCGTGCTCATGGTCCCTTTTGCCCGCACAGCTACTAAGCAGAATCGAGCCTTCTCAGTGGTTGGCCCCTCCCTGTGGAACGGGCTCCCTTTGACGCTGCGCTTGCATCCCAGAATCCACTCTGAATCTTTCTATACTTGCCTCAAAACTGTCCTTTCAGCCGTGCTGGGGTCGGGAGCGCTGCTGAGTAGTAACCTTGAAGGGGCGCTATATAAAACTTCGTAATGAATGAATGAATGAATATGACATTGTATACTCAATGTATAGCTGTTATTTGTTAGATTATACAATTCCATTAGACCATCTCTTGAAACATTTAGATAACGACTCACGATTTTTCTTTTTTAAGTATCCTATGACATGACTGCCATTGATTTTTGTAACTTATGTACAGCGCCCTTCCTTCTGGCCGCGGCCGAACTACGGCGCGATATAAGTCGCTTTATTATTGTTGATGTTGTTGTTATTATTTCTACTCTTGTTGTTGCTATCAGCTGCTCAACTCTCTTTGGTCTCCTCTGTTGATGCACTTGCCCGTGATCTAAACTTCTGGATGTCATCAAACCGACTTTGTCTGAAATTCGGCTAAAACTCAACTGATTTGGTTTGGGACTAGGCAACAATTGCTTAAACTCGACCTCCCACTGCTGACTGATAAGTTTCCCGCTTTTACTTACTCTTCCAGTGTTCGAGATTTGGGTGTCACCCTCGACTCCTCCCTTACCTTCACTGAGCACATCTCGAATTTGACTCGCTCTTGCTTTTTTCATTTGAGGCGACTGAGAGCCATCAGACGATCCGTCGCTCCCACCGTCTTTACCACCATTGTGCATGCCTTCATCTGCTCTCGTGTGGATTACTGCAACTCGCTCCTTATGGGTCTCCCCAAGTTGAGACTCTCCCCCTCCAGTCTGTCTTAAACGCCGCTGCTAGGCTTATAGCACGCCTTCCACGGTTCTCCCATATTTCAGATTATATGACTGAAGCGCTACACTGGCTCCCAATCACCTCACGTATCCATTATAAGATCCTCCTCTTGGTCTCCAAATCTCAACTTGGCCTTGCACCAAAATATCTCTCGGACTTTATGCATAAGCCTCTCTCTGCAACATCTGCTCGCCCTTTACGCTCTACTGACCGTCTGGACCTCTTTGTCCCTCGTGTTAAATCTGCCTTAGCTCAATGCCGGGCATTTGCTGTGACAGGTCCCTCCACTTGGAATGGCCTCCCCCCTCCTCTACGGGCTAAGCTCATGTCTGGGATTTCTCACGCATCCTCTCACTGTCTTAAGGCGTTTCTTTTCCCCTGGGGCTTCCGCGCTGAAAGCGCCTCTGAATAGTCTATGCTGCGAGAGGCGCTCTACACATTTTCAGATACGATACGATATTATTATTATTATTATTATTATTATTATTATTATTATTATTATTATTATTATTACTATTATTATAACAAATTTATTTCTTCATAAAGCCAACAAACTTATGTACAGACTGATTAAAAGTAACTGTTTATTATAATTATTATTATTATTATTATTATTATTATTATTTTTTTTTTACCCGAGGTAGTATTAATCCCTCAGGCTATAAAAACTAATATCTTATTATTATTATTATTATTATTATTATTATTATTATTATTATTATTATTATTATTATTATTTTTATTATTATTTTATTATTAAAATTATTATTATTATTATTATTATTAAATTATTAAAATTATTATTATTATTATTATTTTTATTATTATTATTGTTATTTTATTATTATTATTATTATTTTTTTTTGCCCTGAGGTACTTCATTCCCCAGGGTCTTATTATTATAATAATAATAATATTATTATTATTTTTATTTTTTATTAATAAGACAAATTTATTTCTTTATAAAACCAACAAACTTATTACAGACTGATCAAAAATGGCTGTTTCAATAATTTTAAAAGCCGTCATTCAGTCCTGGGCTACTGTTGTTGCATTCCGCGGTGGCTAAAACAGACAGAGAGTTTCCAATCTGTAGGGCGACCGATAGGCGTTGCAGCAGATGACTGGTCTCACGCTGGTCGCCTGTCGCTGCTGAGATCTTGCGTCCCAGTTCTTGAACAAACTGCAGTGATTCTGTGTGCCAGCTTCCTGCAGTTTCGACTGCAACAGGGACGAAATGATGTGATTGTGTGATAGCAGCGTACTTGGTTTCCTTGTTGCGAGCTGCCTTTTCCGCTGCCGCACCTGCGTTTTGCGATGTTATATGTTCGTAGGATGCAGCGAAAGTATCTGGCACCGTGACATCCCATGCCAAGCAACGACCTCTGTACCAAGGTATGATGGTGACTCCGTCAGGCCTTTTGCCGTCTGATCTGGAGAGGCCATTGGGCTCTTTGATGGCAGGTATTTTGGCTCTGGTGAAAGCTCGCCAAATAACGTC
The DNA here is from genome assembly GCA_020284085.1 of Aporrectodea caliginosa. NCBI lineage: Eukaryota > Metazoa > Annelida > Clitellata > Crassiclitellata > Lumbricidae > Aporrectodea > Aporrectodea caliginosa. Next base: position 8,195 of record JACEVL010001607.1, read on the forward strand.
GTTGAGCATGCCATGTCGATGTTGTCTACCTGCTCCTTTGATGCACGAGAATCCATGATGACCGTTGGGTTCCACTATGACACCACATTTGCAAGTGTGTTTTTCACACAAAGCAGTGCCCAGCCGGATACCAGATGCGATTCTTAGGACCTCTCCTGACATCCGTAATCCTGCTGTCGTGATTGGAAGTGCATGAAGCCAGTCTCCAGAGTGTGGCGATTGCACGGCTAACAACCTGGCTTTAACGGCAGAATCACTCGCTCTTTCTGATAAGGCTTGAAGTGCATGTGAGATTAGTTTGCTGTCCCAATCTCTTTGTATATGAGCCTTCTGCTCGACGGGAGGAGGTGCGTTCGATCTCGATGACCACGAAACAGTAGCCTCCTCTACCAATGATTATTATTATTATTATTATTATTATTATTATTATTATTATTATTATTATTAATTATTATTATTATTATTATTATTATTATTATTATTATTATTATTATTTTTTTTTTTTTTTTTTCGCCCGAGGTAGAAAAGATCCCTCAGGCTTAAGAAACTAAACTACTGTGTCAAAGGTAATTCCCCAGGGTCTTATTATTATTATTATTATTATTATTATTATTATTATTATTATTTAACCGAGGGATAAATAATCCCTCAGTAACAAAAAATAATGTTAGGAGTCCAAAATGTTCTACGAGAAATTAGGCCTCGTCCCAAGTTACACAGTCATCAGTGTTTGTCTTCCTTGTATTGTCTTCAACCGTGTTTGGCTGCATCGCTGTTTGATATTTCACATATGAAATTTATTTTGTCACGACATATAACCCATTTTTATTTCGCTAGGTTTTTATGTCAATGTTTCCTACTCTACTTTCAAACATGAACTCTAATGACGGTGTTTAGAATAATTTATACTTGCATACAACAGTTAGAATGTTTTCCAAGTTTCGATTTACGTAAAATCTAAAATATCATTGCCTCTGCCTAAGAAAGTCAAAATTAATATCGCCCTATGGCTATGACCTTTAACCGTGATAAATGTGACAAGAAATAATTTACAAATGCTGAAACAGGTTTAAATATTAAATTGTTTCTTCTTTCGTTTTTCGTCTCCATTACGAAAGCTATCCTGTTGTCGAACAAGATTCTTTGAACTCCGGAGCATTTGTTGCGATCCATGGATACTGGATTTCAGTTGGTGCAGCAAAAGTGAGTTCACATTCATAGTTCTCAAGAGTACCACTATCGCTTGTAATCGTTGATGTTGCAAAAGAGACATACAGATCAGTCCTCTCTATCTGAAGCGCTTCCGATGCCAGGAACACTCCATTTCGTTTCCAGGTTATAATCGGATACATGGGATGAAGAATGCTGTCAGCGAAAGTGACGCTGCACGACACACTGGAAGAAGTTGAATCTATCGGAATGCTTGAACACTCTGGACCTGTACCTGTAAAATAGAATAGCTAAATAGATAAAGTGTACGGTAAAAAGTAGGCCCTGTGTTTATTCAAGACGCTGGATACTGCTCTTTTCACCACAAGGTAAATTATTGTCCTCGATTAATTTCATATTCCTGCCACTACTAATTATGATGAACTGTGAGGTCTTCCTAACTGCTGTGCATCAGTGTGCGATTCGAAAGATCAGCTCCCATCACTTTGAATTATTCTACGTATGGAACGGTCATTATTATTACTCAAAGAATGACGTTTCAAAGGGAATCTATGATGCTCTCATAATATAAGCTTACAGGACGTATGGTATCGGAATTGTATGGGCTGATAAAATGATACAAAATTGGCCGGATTTAGAAATTAAAAGCCACTAATTTTGATCACGGAAAATCCTTGCACGATGTTGGTGTACATGCATGTAAGTAAGTGTTTTCTTTGATTCTGTCATATAGATGAGAAAATAACTTTTTAAATCCAACTGAAGAAACGGGTTTTGGCAAACGTTCTTATCCATGTTGATGCAAAAACTCAACAATACACACTCCAACATGGTCAGCATTTGCAATTATAGCCTCGAACGCAACAACATTGCAACAGATGATGGAGTAAGGTCGAAACTGAAGACAATGCAAAAAATGTCGTTGCAGCAAATTTCAATTTCGAACCTAAACAACTAACATCCACTGTCTTACGTTCGCCAATTATAAAACACAGAAAACAATTGAACGAAGAACTTACGAATGACGAGTAACTTGGCTCCCGTCATGTCGATATCATTGTCACATTGGCCGACGTACAACCCAGCTGTTGATATTGGATTTCCAATTGTTGTCGCGTTCTTGATAACTAGAACGCCATGGTCAGAGTCGTAGAGTTCAGTCAACAACGGATTCCAATTTCCGTCTGAGTCTGTGATCGTCTGAAGGCTCATCTCGTCTGAAGATGGAAGAACGCTCCATGTTACGATTCGAGGGTCTGTTGCCTGATGCATGTATTGTATTCAGCTGTCCCTCGTAAACAACCGTATTCTTCAGATCCGACAGACATCGATAATCTAAAAACAATTTTCTTTCGGTTATTGCAATTTGCAGTCTGTGGTTACAGAATATTTTCATTGCCTGTTTCTGAATTATCATAATGCTACTTAGATTTAAATTCAAGCTGATAATAGCCTACTTAACAAATCCCAAACACCACGTGGTAAAAATTAAGGCAAGTTCGCATATTAATTCTTCTTTATATCTGGCAATACCACTTTCTGTAATGGGTTGCGGTGTGTCAACCTAGTGATGTCAAAATTAGAACATTAAACGAAATGCCTATGAATATATATATATATGCGCCAAATACGTATATGTATATATATATATATATATATATATATATATATATATATATATATATATATATATATAGTGTCAACCTAGTGATTCCTATATATCCTTCCGTGACGCAGGTAAAGGCTCAGAAACGTTATGGTCTAGCGTTATTAAAAACTTTACAAAACCTTTTAATAACAATTTGTAGGTCGACGCGACTATTTTCAGCTCGCAGTTTACTTTAAATGCCGATATATGGACATTTTAAATTTCGAATGATTAAATAATTGTACGAGGTAATATCAATATCATTTGTCTGACGTCACGCGGGCCTAAATATGCGAATCAGGTGCATTCGAGAGCCACGTGTTTCTCACATCGCAATAATTAGTTGCAACTTGAAAGCATGGCTTAGTCCTGCTCTTTTCATGGCATTCAACTGACCCTTTACACACGTAGATCGTAATCATGGACAACCTCATACTGGGTTTTACCACGCCAATTTAAATTTGGCCACGCCCATGGGCCGGGACTTTTTGCGCCCGGTCCATGCATCCGACGGCTAACATATCGGGCGTCCGGCCCCTTTGAAGACCCAGTGACTCTAACATTAAGGCCTGACGCTGAGATGATGCTGAATACTGGATTTGTTGATGCTGAATTTGCATCTCGCGAGTGATTTTGAATTTTTGACATGCGTAGGAGGAAGAGGAGTACAAATGGAGGAGAAGGAGGAAGTGGAGGCGCAGAAAGAAGAAGAAGAGGAGGAGAGAAGGGTAGGAGGAAAAGGAGGAGAAGGAGGAATTGGAGGAGGAAGAGGAAGAGGAGGAGGATGGGAGAAGGAGAAGGAGGAGGAGGAGGAAGAGGAGGAGGAGGAAGAGGAGGATGGGAGGGGAGGGGAGAAGGAGAAGAAGGAGGAGGAGGAGGAGGAAGGTGTTGATGTTCTTGTTGGAAAGGACAGATTCCTTCGTTTGCATGTTAATCGGTCACATTCACTTGTTATACACTTAAGATATTCATATTTCTGATAATTTTTAGCGCCTTTGACATTGTTGACTCAAAGCTTGTACAATGTACACTCTCTTGTCGTTTCTCGCCTTGATTGCCGTTGTGCCATATATGATCGGCTTCCGGCCTGCCGGGTTTGGTCTCTGAACAGGTACTGCGCACTGTTGCCCGCCTAGTGGGCCGCATTTCACAATTTGGCCGGGTGTCGGAGTACAAGCGGGATGTACTGCACTAGCTACCCTACCCGCAGCGCATTATCTACCGGGTTTCTAAACTGGTCCGGCGTTGTGTTGTAGGCCTGTATCCCCCTTACCTGCGGGAACTTTTCCGCCCTACCAGAGGAGTCGAGCGCCGCTGCTCTCTTCGCTCCTTGTCCCCCGGTCGCGGACTGTTATTAGGCAGAGCCGGGCATTCTCTAGTCTCTACTACCTGGAACGGGCTTCCGACGACACTTCGTCCGACAACATTAACTCACTCTGTCCTATAATTCCTCTCTGATCTTCAAACTGTGCTGTTCGACGAAGTTTGGGATGTGAGCGCTACTGAGTAGACTGTCTTGAAGGGGCGCTATAGTAGTAAAGTAGTATAGTAATAGTAATAGTAGTAGTAGTAGTAGTAGTAGTAGTAGTAGTAGTAGTAGTAGTAGTAGTAGTAGTAGTAGTAGTAGTAGTAGTAGTAGTAGTAGTAGTAGTAGTAGTAGTAGTAGTAGTAGTAGTAGTAGTAGTAGTAGTAGTAGCAGCAGCAGTAGTAGCAGCAGCAGCAGCAGTAGCACAGCAGTAGTATCACAGAATCTATCGCTTCTGAATAGCTCTGCTGTGAGAAGCGCTTTACAAATGTTCAGATTAGATTAGATTAGATTAGATATCGACGCTAACTGAACTGATGGTGGTCAGTCATGACTGATGTTCTGGTAGGCCTAGATGGAGAAGGTCGTCAATGGCAGTCTCGCCCAGACACGTAGACACCGACCAAAGATTTGATTAGTCGGGCACTGAGGCAATACAGTGTTAAGCAAATTATGAAAATTAGTTACTAAACAATAAACCTATTCAACATATTCGTTAACTTTAAAATAAACAAAATACTCCCTAATATCGTGATTGTATAATTATAGTTATGACGTTAACCACTTACGTGTTGAAGTGGATGGTGAAGAAGAGATTGTGGTCGATGTCTCGTGAGCAGTAACTGTTGTACTTGCGACCTCAGCAGTTTTTCCAGCTGAAACAGAAATCCTTATTCTCTAGCAATCAGTATTTAAGATAATACACTAAATAATCTGTAAACCTGTATATCGTAAAGAAATATTCATTCTCCAAAATTCAGTGTTTAAGGAACCTGGTGGTGTGTGGGACGTGCTGGTCTAGCGGCATGTTCTTTACTTCAACCCAGTGCGTAACGACCAAGGACAAGTTGATCACTCACAATATTATTATTGTCTGTGAAGAAGGCAACGGAAACAGCTTCACGCTTCTCAACCGTGGGTGGCATAAAGGACAATGTACCTGCGTTCGAGCAGAGCACCCATCATCATAATCCTATAATAATAATAATAATAATAATAATAATAATAATAATAATAATAATAATAATAATAATAATAATAATAATAATAATAATAATAATAATAATAATAATAATAATAAATAATAATAAATAATAATAATAAATAATAAATAAATAATAAATAATAAATAATAAATAATAAATAAATAAATAATAAATAATAAATAAATAATAAATAAATAATAAATAATAAATAATAAATAATAAATAATAAATAATAAATAATAAATAATAAATAATAAATAATAAAAATAAATAATAAATAATAAATAATAAATAATAAATAATAAATAATAAATAATAAATAATAAATAATAAATAATAAATAATAAATAATAAATAAATAATAAAAATAATAAATAAATAATAAATAAATAATAAATAATAATAAATAAATAATAAATAAATAATAAATAAATAATAATAAATAAATAATAAATAATAATAAATAATAAATAATAAATAAATAATAATAAATAATAAATAAATAATAAATAAATAATAAAATAAATAATAAATAATAAATAATAATAAAATAATAAATAATAAAATAATAATAAATAATAATAATAATAATAATAATAATAATAATAAATAATAATAAATAATAAATAATAATAATAAATAATAAATAATAATAATAATAATAATAATAATAAATAATAAATAATAATAATAATAATAAATAATAATAATAAATAATAAATAATAATAATAAAATAATAATAAATAATAAATAATAAATAATAAATAATAATAAATAATAATAATAAATAATAATAAATAATAATAAATAATAAATAAATAATAAAATAATAATAAATAATAATAAATAATAATAATAATAAATAATAATAAATAATAATAAAAATAATAATAAATAATAATAAATAATAAAATAATAATAATAATAATAAATAATAATAAATAAAATAAATAATAAAATTAATAATGAATAATAAATAATAATAATGAATAATAAATTAATAAATAATAATAAATTAATAAATAATAATAATAATGAATAATGAATAATAAATAAATAATACTAATAAATAATAAATAATAACTAATAAATTAATAAATTAATAAATTAATAAATTAATAAATTAATAAATTAATAAATTAATAAATTAATAAATTAATAAATTAATAAATTAATAAATTAATAAATTAATAAATTAATAAATTAATAAATTAATAAATTAATAATTAATAAATTAATAAATAAATAAACTAATTAATAAATTAATAATTAATAATTAATAATTAATAAATAATAAATAATAAATAATAAATAATTAATAATTAATAATTAATAAATAAATAATTAATAATTAATAATAATAATTAATAATTAATAATTAATAATTAATAATTAATAATAATAATAATAATAATAATAATAATAATAATAATAATAATAATAATAATAATAATAATAATAATAATAATAATAATAATAATAATAATAATAATAATAATAATAATAATAATAATAACAATCGTTTATTCAATTATTCAGACAGACAAACCGCAGTATGATCACATGTAGGCCAATTAATGGTAAAAGCATAAACAAGGTAAAGAAGATTCGATTTTAAACTCTGTAGCAGTCTGTTAGGCGCCAACCTGTCCTATTAGTGCTATTTTAACAACGCATCCTAGGCAGTTGAAGGCTGTACCAACCTTATAGCGCTAGTGGATGTTGAACACAGGTACTTCTGTTCCTCGCGCCTGTATATAACCATTGTGCTACCACCCCGCCCCAATATTTAGACTTAGTAAAGAAGTAGTAGGCTATATTGTCTGAAAATCAGTCTTACGCGAAATAGTGCATGTCTTGAAGTAATCTGGAGCATTGTTGGCAAAGCCTGGAGGTGGATTACCGGCCGGTTGGCTGAAGGTCGTTCCACATTCGTAGGTTGCGTCGAAGTTTTGATATACGACGAGGGTTGACGTTGCAGTGATTTCTGTTGGTGAAGATTTTATTGTGAAGGTGGAATTGTCGGCAGGAATCGGTTGACCATTGACAGACCAAGTCATAACAGCATCGATACGAAATATGTCTTTAAAAGCTCCATAGACGATCGTACAAGACAGTTGTACAACATCACCCGAGTGTAACATTACAGTCGATTGGGTAAAGTTTGACGAACATATCGGATCAGTTCCTATCAAACACAAAATAAACGATGTTAAACGAATTTAAGAAATTGACGTACAAAGCGTGAAGAACGTAGTTTTTGCTTAATTTATTAAATCGAGTTTCGTGTTTGACGGTCACGTGGCAAGGTCATCATAGTATAATTATACTGATCCAAAATCCCTCCGTTAGGTATCCCGATATTTCAACAATTAGAAGTCTCAATAATTGAAATGCCTCAATTAATCAATCAATCAATCAATCATAGAATTTATATAGCGGCGGTAGTCCATACGTACGAACGACTACCAGTTGGGTTCCAATCAGTGATAGAACTTCAGGGCCGATACATACGTAGATTGCAGCCGTCGAAAAGATCGCTCTGTCCGACGGAGATATAGTGGCGTTGAGGACAACTAAGGTGTGGACTGTTGGTCCTTGCGAATGATCACTGGCATACGACTTATTGAAGGTAGGGTTGACTTCTTCTTTGGATGTGAGTCTAGCATCGCCTTTAGATCCAGAGAATGGAAGGAATGTCCAATCCATATAGGGAGCGTTGCTTTCACAGGTCATCGTCGTATTAGTCGCTCCTTCGTATACGACGCGATTCAAGGAAACCATAATGGCTTCATATGCACCTTCGAAATAAAGAAGTTTCGTTAGAAACATTCATGCGTTATTTTTAGCAGATTGCAAATTCTACACTATATGGCTGACTGTGAATAGGTGAACATTTTAAATTTTGGAAACTACAATCAGCATTCTTTCGAGGTCAAAACGGAAACTTTCAACTTGCGTACCAACTGTATCCTGTATTCTGCCTCATCTCCGAGGTATTATGACTCTTGATCGTGGTTTTACTTGAAATATAATTAAATGTCTCAATGTGAATTCGTTTCTTGGTTACTTCGGAGACCCCCTGAGTCCGGAGTCGAGAGTGAAACATTCAATGCGTCCTCCTTCGTAGTCCTTTGGGACTGTCTGTGTTCCTGTTAGGCTATTTATGTATCTGAAATATCGATTGATATTTTGACATTTTGAAAAGGCGCTATGTCAATGGATCAGATTCTGATTAACTAAAGTAACTTAATTAAGTAACTATCCACATAAATTGACAATCTATTCCATTGCCAAAGCTTTTGAAAGGTTCTTTAAATGCGCTTTATTTATTAAAGCCCAGATGCACACATAAATGCGTATATACACATTAGATTGGTCCAAACTTACATGGGGAAATATATTTTTTCAAAATATGCTGCTCCACAAGGCTGCCCCTGTTACACTTGACTAGAAGACTCTGTGTTGAAAAAATTGAAGAGATCTGAGCATGTTTAGAGGTCGCTAGGTTTTGACACTTTTTGTAGAAATTGCAAAAATTGTGCATCTGACGCGTTAATAGCTTCATTATGAATTAAAATAAGCACCCATGAACACCAAGCACCATCTTTCTAAATCATGATCAATATGCCAACTGTAGTTAAGTAACTAAAAGAATAATAAGCTTATTTACAAATAAAACACTTATTTCAAGTTCTTTCTGATAGATAAACGGTTGTTGGCTTATAACTAATTTTTAAATTTTGAATGCCACCTTTTCATCACAATTCGTTTCATATCCTACAATTGTAATGTTCAATATTGTTCTGTATGCTGCTAATTTAGCGTGATTCGAGTACTTTTTTCGTCTGTTAAGCCAGCCTTGAATATGAAATAAGCTTACAGCACATGTTTTTTCACTTTCTGCAATAAAAGCTCGTACGTTACAAAACGGCAGCTATGGTGAAACTGGCATCAACAAGGAGTTCCTCACAATGTTGTCTGTTAGGGATGCCTGACAAACACTTTCTTGGGTCTGGACTCCCCAAAAATTGGTCAATCCTGAGGAATTTCATATTTCATTACCAGAATAGACTATAGCATTTGGCGAGGCCACGAAAGCAACAATAGTCGCTGCGTTGGTAATTCGGGAGGAGGCTAGAATCCCCGCACAGTGTGTGGATTCGGGTGTTCGCAAACTGTGGAAGTTGTATGACACAAATTTGCGCTGATTCAAGGAGTTACAGTTTGAGTTCAATTTAATTAACTCTTTCAGTCATCACCTCCGCTATTTCTTCGAAGCGTGTCACTGAAGACATCGAGGCTGCTCTGGTAATACAATCTTATTTATCCACCTATAATCCGCTATCCATGTAGCGTCTGGACAGGAAATCCTTCGACCACCAGACTCCACTGGAAGAGTATGTCACAAGGAGATCTTTAAAACCGCTTGATCTTTTTACCATCCAGGATCAAGAACAACCCACAGCCTTCCTATCAAAGTCCTTTACTCCCTGACCACTGGACCCTACTTCCCAGTCGATGAAGGCAAATGTCAAACTGTTGATGGTCGTCAATGACTGCGCAGAACGTGGAGTGGCTCTGATCCATTCTTACAATGATATACTAAGGATGAGTCACAGAAACAATACTTGCTGCAACTTGTCTCCAGTCATCGGACAAAATTTTCTGTTCCAACAAAGGCAAAATGAAATAATAGTAGGTTGCGGGTTTTCCAGCACTTCAATGACGGGATTTATGCAGACTGGATTACTTCTTTAATTATCCAAAATTATATTTTATTACAAACGTAATGCAGCCTGACTAAGCAGTAACACTGCAGTATATATTTCTAAATTGGGCTGTTTATTTTTCAAAATAATAACTGACTTGAAAAGAATTTATAACCGATTTGAAAAAATCAAAATTATACATGTTTTTTGACAAGTTCATACTATAATATGATTATGGCAAAAAGTCGAAAAACATAGCGACCTCTAAACATAATCAAATCTTTCCAAAATGTTGCATACAGACTCATGTTTTCATGTGTAACAAGGGCAGCCTTGTGGAGCAATGTATTTCCAACTTTTAATTTTGTGGACCAGTCTAATACACATACATACATACATACATACATGCATACATACATACACACATGCATACATACATATATACATACATACATACATACATACATACATACATATATACATATATATACATACATACATACATACATACATACATACATACATACATACATACATACATACATACATACATACATACATACATACATACATACATACATACATACATACATACATACATACATACATACATACATACAAACATACATACATTAGGGTGGTCCATAGTCGTGTGGCTAAAAATGAAGTTTAAGCTAGAGTTCATGACGCCTTCTCAATTTTTTACACCTGTTATTGTATCATTCTGTCGAAAAAATTAGCTTCCTACTCCAACTGGAAGACGGTGCTTACAGACCCGTCTTCTTTACCAGGTAGAACTAAAAGAGCGATCGGCTTCAAAATATGCTTGACGTCTTGTAATGGTAATATGAGATAGGCCTAAGTTTACGAATTCACTATTATAGAAACAGTACTTATGTCTTGTCAGCGACATATTTGCTGCAGAGAAAGAGTAATCAGCAATGGCACAGTCAAATGGTGTCCCAAGAAGAATGTGTCACAGAAATTCATTTCTTCAGCACTGCATCTATATCGAAATTCTTCTAGTCTCAGAAATATAATTTGTTATGTGTCACATTTTCCAAAACAGTTTTAAATCTCTTGATGATCGAAATGTCTGAAGAACTTGAGAGACCGCAGCACAAAATGAAAACCTTGGCTAAGATCAGTTTTATGAACTAGCCTTGTTTCTTAGAGTTCATTTTCGATTTACTCGTTTTATCACACAAAAATTAACATAGAGTCCGAAGTAGCTCTCGTCGAGACAAACGCAACAACTTAAAAGTTCTGGGAATTTAAGTAGGGTATGTTCAGGGGCTTTGAGTGACCTCAAGATAACATTTTAAAATTCTGTAAAAATATTCATAGACAATATATGAATATAATAATGGGAAAAACTTGAGTTTGGGTGCTTTCTGCTATGAGCCGTTTTTCTGGACACCCCTAGCCTACATGTATGTTGCACTGCCTTGCTTTGTCAAAAAACAACAGACCACAATGCAGTATAAGATGGTCTAAGATGTAACCTGAAGCAATGTTATATTATACAATACAAATACAAATACAATACAAAAAGCGATAAAACTATGGCAAGAGTAATTCATCACATGATTATGGATAGTTGAATTGGTAGACAGTGATGGTCTTAGTCCGGATGACTGAGAGTTGAAGACCACCGAGTGACTGTTTTTTCTGTGTTGTACTTTTTAGATATAAAGCTAGCAAAAATTCGTGATTTAGATTATACATATTTTAGGGTATACCCTCTGCCAAAATTTGAACTCCCACGATTCACAATTTCTGAGATTTTTGCTGTTCTACCTTTAAGCACCGAGGGGTCAATGTGACCCCTGTATTAGTACTTGCATGTCAGGCTACCCATTTCTTGTTTTTTATTCAATAATATTATAGATCAAAGCTAATTACGCAATCAAATGTAAGAAGATAGGACATCTGGTGAGAGGAGAGGAGATCTGGTGAGAGAAGAGGAGATCTGGTGAGAGGAGATCTAGTGAGAGGAAAGAAGATCTGGTCAGAGGAGAGAAGATCAGGTGAGAGGATAGGAGATCTGGTGAGAACATAGGAGATCTGGCAAGAGGGGATGAGATCTGATGAGAGAAGAGGAGATCTGGTGAGATGAAAGGAGATAAGGTGAGAGGATAGGAGATCTTGCGAGAGAATTAGAGATCTGCCGAGAGGATAGGACATTTGGCGAGAGGAGATCTGGTGAGTGGAGAAAGATCTAGTGAGAGAAGAGATCTGGTGAGAGAAGACAATATCTGGCGAGAGTAGAGGAGAACTATTGAGAGGAAAGAATATCTGGTCCGAGGAGAGGAGATCTGGTGAGAGCATAGGAGATCTGGTGATAAGATATGAGAACTGGTGAAAAGAGAGGAGATCTGGCGAGAAGATAGAAGATCTGGCGAGAGGAGAGGAGATCTGGTGAGAGGTGAGATCTGGTGAGAGTGTAGGAGATTTGGTGAGAAGATAGGGTGAGGTCTGGCGAGAGGATAGGAAATTTGGTGAGAGGATAGGAGATTTAGCGAGAAGATAGGGTGAGATCTGGTGAGAGGATAGGTAATCTGGTCAGCGGATAGGAGATCTGGTGAGTGGATAGTAGATTTAGTAAGAGCGGAGGAGATCTGGTGAGAGGAGAGAATTTCCTATTATCCCATTCCAACTTACTTATTACACTTGTTTATGCTTATGTAATTTATGTTAATAAAGTTAATAGTCAATTTCATTGAATTTGCAATTGACTTTGCATTATAAATTATGTTTGGTCTAAATGACCCCTTCGGTGCTTCTAGGAAGTTCGATTTCTCGGTACTTCTAGTGTTAAAGCGAACAAAATATTTTCGTTTTCTTCAGATTATGTAGAGATGTATGTTATATTCACTAATAAATTCCTAGATTATCATGAATTAAAATTGTATGCTACTGGCTAACCAGGGAGTATTACGTCGATGACTCACCTGTTGTCGTTTGTTGATCCAGAATGAAAACGAACATCAGAAGGAACTTGAGCTGCTCATTTGCCATCGTCTGTCTGGGCTGATTCTGCAGCTGATCAAAGTCTGTTTTTGAAAGATGTTTGTCCCTCGTTACATGCATTTTGATATAAGAAGACGACAACGTTATATGAATGATTGATGTATTGATTAAGTAAGTAAGTAAGCAAGTATATGCTTTATTTATCCAACTGCAGAACCGCACTTTGGTTTACATGAAATTACACATTGTAAAGCATTCTTGTTAAAAACGTTTTTCTCATTAAGTTGTCAGCATGTATGTATGTATGTATGTATGTATGTATGTATGTATGTATGTATGTATGTATGTATGTATGTATGTATGTATGTATGTATGTATGACAATTGTTTGTTCCTCGTTAAATGCACTTTAATATAAGAAGACGACAACGTTATTTGAATGATTGATGGATTGATTAAGTAAATAAGTAAGCAAGTAAGTAGGTAAGTAAATAAGTATATTCTTTATTTATCCAACTGCAGAACCGCATTTTGGTTTACACGAAATTACAAATTGTAAAGCATTCTTGTTAAAAACGTTTTTCTCATTAAGTTGTCAGCCCCCGGGACATTTCGGTCATGCGGTGTGGGACGCATGGAATAAGGGAGTGTCTTGACAGGAGGGAGGAGCGGGTTCAGAACATGGCCCGGATCCGCCAAGGCAGCAGTAAAGTTAGGGTTATAAGAGCTGCGGTGGTGGATCCCGTTGGACGGAAGGCATATTGATCCGAAATTTTTTGATTTGTGTTTGGTTCTGTCAGAAAGGGATGAAAAAAGCGGCGCGCTATGATTTTCTCCAGAAGACGGCAGAGGATAGACGTGACCGATATAGGACGGAAGTCAGCAACCTCCACGGGATGGGATACCTTTGGCACCGGCGTTATAGTGCTAGATTTCCACTGAGGCGGAACATAGGAGAAGAGGATAAAGATATTAAAAAGTTTTGCGATTGGTTGAGATAGCATGTGAGTCACTCCTCTGAGAGCATCAGGGCCCGTTTGTGTCAATTGGTAAAATAAGTATTTTACCAATTGACACAAACGGGCCCTGATGGTCTCATAATTAAAGATTTCAAGACTTTTTGCGTATTTTCTACCCTATCGCACTGTTAGTTCTATATGGCAAAGGGGAGGGGTCTGTGAGCACCAGAGCTCGAGGGTACGCGTACCCTAAAATAGAATACGTTAAAATACGTACGTACCTTTCAAAAATAGAATACGCGTACGGTACGTATCATACACGAAAATTTTATTTATGGTTTACTCGGTGCCCATAGCCAACGTATAATCTGAAAATCTGATAATGAGCAATGACGTGGTTAACGTATTTTTGTATTGTTTACGTACCCTAAAATAGATTACGTTAAAAACGTACGTACCTTTCAAAAAATAGAATACGTATGGTACGTACCCTCGAGCTTTGGTGAGCACCGTCTTCCAGTTGGAGTAGGAAGCTGAAATTTTGCCAGAATGATACGACTAACAGGTGTAAAAAACTGAGGGGGTGTCTTGAACTCTAGCCTGAACTTCAGTTTTAACCATGTGACTATTGACCACCCTACCGAGGGTTACTGTTATAAATTGAAGATTTCTATAGCCTAGCAATTTCTGTGAGATCTATATAGCCTACTTACGCCGATCAATCTGTTGTGCAGCGATGAGAAATCTGCCGAAGTGTCTCACTTGGGTATCGAGTATATAGGCCAATATATACACGTCCGTTTTAATTTTAGGAAATTTATGAGCATTAATTCTCGACTTAAAAGAAGATCCCATCTCATTGTATTGACAGAACTAACGACACATTTGATACATATAAGCTTATCATTATACCCCTATGAGGAATCTGACAATGGCCTTTCTTTATTCGCGACGTGTCGTCTATAATTATTGCAATTTAAATATCCATTAATATGGAAAATTTCAGCAGATTAATCTACGCCTTCTGAAAGAATGATTAATTATCGTCTTTTAGAATGCTTTTATTAAAGAGATAATTTAACCGACTTTTTCTTGTAAAGTCTTTCTCCAGGTGGCCAAAGATGCCGATAGAGGCATCAATTTCTATATTGGCATTCAGCATCTGGGAAGACTGGAAAAGAAACTGGTAAACCTTGCTAGATGGGTGCAGGCCGAGAACGGAGGCCAGCTGTTGTCCGCTAAGACTGCGTATTGATTTTTCTCGGTGTGTCCGCAAGGTAGTATTGCTGTGTACTGACACTTAGTTACCGTGAGGAATTTGTGGTATGTGGGTGTTCGTAGTGAGCTATTCTAGTTTCAAGTCTGCTTATACGATGATGTAATGTCTAATAGAAGTTCACCAAAGAGGCGGCGGTTAAATTGCTCATCCAGAGGTGCCGGAAATTGACAGGTCTTAAACTTGAGTCTTAACGTCGAATCTACACGGTGATTCATTAAAAAACGTTCCCCATTTAAGTTAGCATAACTCATGTAGATGACCATCAATTTTATTGAAATTTCAGAATAATGACGGTTGATGCTTTAGCCAAGTGCTACATAGGCTAAATTGTTTCACATTCAAAGCCAAAATGACGTAACGCGAATGACGAAACTAATGACGTCACGACTATCTCGACAAAATGGTATCTGTCGGGTCTGCACACGGTCGTACGAACATTCA
>JACEVL010001608.1:0-25775 GCA_020284085.1 Aporrectodea caliginosa
TTTAGTTTAGAAAGACCTTCCTTGGATTTGAACTCAGGACTTTATCTTGGGACCCTGACCGATGAATCTTCCCGACAGTGCGCGCGTTCGCTAGAGGGCGCCACGCACGCTTCAGTACTATACTATAATTCTCCATTGTTCGACTTTTTGACACAGCTACATGTAAGTAGTTGTGCCCTGCCATACGTGTGCATTTGAGGATCACTGCCAGTGGAACGCTCAGACAGACTAGCTCTGTCTGCCCGACCTTTAACCCTACAACGGGACGCTCAAGGCTCTGGGGCTGATATGCCTCGGCCCTCGGGGTGCAGGCTGGTGCACTGGGCCTCTATGGGGACTCTGTGAGCAGTTCCTTTAAGCGGCGATAGGCGTCGCCAGTATGTGATGTGGTCAAACTTTAGACAACTTTAGCGTAAATAAACCATAGACATCATATATTAAATGTAAGATGTCTATGAAATAAACCAAAGACCTTACATATAAATGCCATTTGATGTGATGATCTGTTTGACGCCAATCATCGTCGATATGACGGCGTCGTTAAATAAACGAATCTAAGTAATGATCTGTTTGTCATTACCAAATAGCTTGCTTCCAAAAACAAGCTGTTGTTGATTGAGCTCTCCATAATAAGCTACTTCATCATTATTTTTCCCGCAAGGCATGACGGGAAAGGTGATAGTTCCCCGTCATAGACATCATATTATATTAAATGTAAGATGTCTATGTTCTCCGTTCATAAACAAAGCGAAACATGGCGGATAGCTTAGACGAATCGTTCAAAGTGGACGACTTTAATCGATGGAATGTAGATGATTTGAAGAAATTTATAACAGAAAGATGCCACAAGACAACTTCATCGAGTTAAACATGAACTCGTGGCAATCAAATATCTTCTAATATTTGCGTCAAAGTAGATCATAGCAACATCGCTACCGGCACCATTCAGTTTGTTTATGAACGGTGACCTATCACCGGAAGTAAAAGTGGAGATAGTTGCGCATGCGCATTGCTAAAGCTGAACTGGCTTATTATCTAATACATAATTGTTTATGCTCGGTTTAGTAATGGGGGACTCTGTGAGAAGTTCCTTTAAACGGCGATAGGCGTCGCCAGTATGTGATGTGGTCAAACTTTAGACAACTTTAGCGTAAATAAACCATAGACATCATATATTAAATGTAAGATGTCTATGAAATAAACCAAAGACCTTACATATAAATGCCATTTATATGTAAGGTCTTTGAAATAAACCTACCGCACAACAGAGCACACATTTTACCTAGAGTAGCCAAACTATATCCCATCCTGGCGCCACCTATTTTTACAGAGTCCCCCATTGCTAGGTCATGACCTGGAAAATATCTCTGGCAGACTCTTATAGCTGAGTTGGCTAGATGGTGCTGGTCAGCTGGTGGAACAGAAATCTCGAACCAAATTTCTGTCCTGGCGGGGATATGAACCCCCGACATCTCGATTGACAGTCCAGCGCGCTAACCACTACACTATCGAGCACCCAACGCCAGTCTCTAGAATGTTATGCAAACCATGCCATTATAAGGTCATCGCAGACCCTAAAACGATTCGCCCGGACCCCACTGGGGGAGTTTGCAGCGCACCCCAGAACCCCATCCCCTCACCTTCCGTCACATACGAATGGGGAGGGGAGTGAGGGCAATGGGCCCTCCCAATATTTTCGACAAGTTTACGCCTATGGTTGATTACCTTGGTGGGAGCAACTTACGCTATGTAAAACATGCCCCGGATTGTTTAGAACAGCTGCGAAGAGACCAGTATCAGCCTTGTGACAGAGCTGGTCAAAGGTTGGGTTGTCAACGGGGAGGTACCCCCGCCGGATCAACCTACTTATGATGGATTGGAGTCTGTTTTTATCTTGCTGACGAGCAAAACCCCTCTATGCTGGGCTAGCATACAGCAGGCGTGCCACAGTCGTGGCACGAGCCACATCAAAAAGGTTTACTCCGTTGAGGCCATGAGCTGTTAAAATGTGCAATGCGTACAAGGACTGTCTAGCGTTGCAACATAATTATCTGACTAGGTATATGCGCTTCAGAATTAAGGGTTTCCGTAAGTGTTACCCCTAAGACAGTCAATTTATCTACTCTAGATACCTCTGGTATGAAGATAATAATAATAATAATAATATCTTTTCTTTAATTTAGCGCCTGACAAACGCACTGCGCTGTACATTTACATGTTATGCAATTGAAACAATCTTAACTAGTTAACTACTAACAGAACAGACAGCCTGTAATACACGGCGCTAATAGCAGCCTACAAAGCAAATCCGCCCTAACGGGGCTCGAACTCGATACCTCTCGCACTCTTCGCCAGATGTTATCCAACGCGCCACCGGACCCCTGGAATTATAAGTACCTCTGACGTTCCAGGCTGATGCTGCTGCTGCTGATGCTGCTGCTGATAATAATTTATTTAGCGTTTGCAGTTCGCGCTAAGCCAGCGCACCGCGCTGATAATAATAATATTATTAATAATAACAATAATAACATTAATAATAATAATAACAACAATAATAATATAGATTGCTATTCTGCTGATAATTTAAAATGATAGTAATAATAAATGCGCTGTGATCTATATATCTCTATTTATAGCGTTGGCCCACTTAAATAATTTGCTAGGCTATATATCACTAGATTAGACAATACAATACAATACAAAATTATACAATCAGAAATTTATAGCGCGCTTTAACAAGATAAGTCTTGCACGAAAGCGCGTTTGCGTTGTGTTCTTAGTCAGAGTGTAATGAGAGTAGATGAGTTTTTAATTTTGATTTAAATTAGGTAACAGATGAACATTGCGGATTGTAGCTGGGAGACTGTTCCATTCTCTGGATCCAGAGACAGCAAAAGCTTTAACATCAAAAGACAAGAGTAATTAGGCGACAACAGTACGTATCATAACACGGTAACCGAACAATTAGTTTTATAAGTAGACTAGCAGTTTTTACCCGGCGTTCGCCCGGGTTTTCCTCAGCGCCTGTGTATTTGAATTTAACGACATCTTCGTCAGCGCCCGTGAATTTGAATTTAACGATGTGCACATTTTTCGGGTATCCCTCTGGCGAATTTACGCGCTGGCTTGAAATTGTAAAAAAGCAACTCTACGCAACATATACTCCTAGATTTCAATGGCGTTGAAACAGACTATGACCACGTCGAAACTTAAAATGTCAAAATATCGGAATTTAAAGTAAATTTTGAGTTGAAATAAAGTTGGGTTGAGATCTATAGAAATTCAAATGAAAACGTTCGTTAAAAATTTCGTATCCCTAAAGTTGTGCATTCATTGGCGAATTTTTAAGTCCGATGACCTATAAATTCAGCCGTGGGCGTGACCACTTCTGATTTGAAATCAACGGTCATCGTGATTGGTTGCGAATCAGAGCGTTGACCTAGATCCTTCGCGTGACGTAAGATTGCATATTAATTTAAGCCTTCGTGACGTGAACAAATGGCCATAGTTACTACGGCTGCTATTATAAGATAGCCTCGTCGAAAAAGTTGTAAATTTAAAATGTCCATATATCGGCGTTTAAATAAAATTGCGAGCTGAAAATAGTCGCGTTGATCAAGACGTGGCGTAATAATGTTTTGAAAAATTTTGTAAATCGCTAAAGCGTTCCGTTTCGGAGCCTTTAGCCGGATGGACAAACATACGGAAGGACACAAAAAACTGACTTTGGATTATATATATAGATACGGACTAGAACGAGGCAAAGTATTTCATATTCACTTCCATTGAAGGTGATGACGGCAATCACCATAGGCTACACGAGGCGTGCGACGAATAGGAGTGAAAGCTAGGTGGACTCGAATTTACAAAAGACTAGCAGTTTTTACCCGGCGTTCGCCCGGGTTTTCCCCAGGCGTAATTTGTAACTGCTGCAAATAAAGGCTACTTACTTACTTACTATATTTGATGATGGGCTTCAAATATTTAAGAACATGTCCATAATATCTGAATGGAAAAGATATTTAGAGGTGAAAGTAGTTGCTTTTCCCGTGTACTGCACGGATTATCTCTACCTTATATAGGCGTATTATTTGTTCCCCGGGCTAAATAATTATAATAGACTAAGCTCGGCCGTTTTTCTATACTACCCAGAGGCGCTCCCGACTCCAGCACGGCCAAAAAGTACAGTTTTGAGCTTAGTAGTTCGTGTATTGAATGTATTAATATCGTATCACATTTTGGTACAATTTTTCATTTCCTTTTGTTCCCATTAGTTAAAAAATTATTGTTCAAACTTGAGGGGTTCGGTGAGTGGTCATGGATTTCTCTTGGGGTTCGGCTCCCTTGAAAAGGTTAAGAACCACTGCTCTAGACCATTGCGTTTCGGAGCCTTTAGCTGCGTCATGGAAGGACGACTTTGCTTATATTATTAGATGCTGAAAACGAACGGTAATTAATTCAATATATTTGGTATCTTTTCGACGTCATTTTCTATTGTAATAATTGATGTGACGTGATTCTTTTATTCAAGAACCGTTTGATTCCGTTAACCTTCAAGAGTAGACTAATGTGTAAGGGAATCAGGGATTATGCCTAGACTACATTATACACATATTCAGATGCATACGTTCGTTGGCTGTTAATGAAACAGTTACTTAACTAACAAATAAGTTTCACTTCCTTGTCTCACGATAATGATCAAGTCTAGTAAAAGGTGCTTGACACAGTTTAGGGTGCATTAATAAATTGCTAAATGAAGAGGTCTGAACTGCCACTTTTCGCCACATTATAATATAATACTCTCACTCTCAGTTTAACAGCTGTCCAATCAAAGATGACAGAGACGGAAGATAGAAAAAGGTGGAGAAGACTTGTCCATGGAGCGACCAACCCTCGGATCGAGGATGGTTGAAGACAAGCCAATCAAAGATGAAATAAGGTGGCATTATGTATATATATATAGTCGTGAAAGCTGATATCGTTGAAATCTAAGCAATTTCAAGCTCAATAATTCAAATTCTTTCCTGTCATCTTTAAGCTGAAAATATATGAAGCACACGTAGGCCACAATCCACAAGTTTTGAGAGGCATGAAAATCCGACGCAAGCGGCGAGAGGTCACCCAGCCCAGTACAACGTCCAAAGTTGGACACACTAGGCCACCAATAGGCCCGCTATGTGTGTGCTGGCTGGGACCCGATCTCCGATCGCTTGTAAGTATCCGAAATGAGCCAGAATTTGTAAGTCATATGAGAGCCTTGCTAGGCAAGGAAGTAGTACGGGCGCAGTATGGAAGCTGCCTTTGTGTGATAAATGGCGTACAAATTATTTATGGCCGATTCTTGGGACAATGTTAGACAACTCTATCTGCTCTGTACAAATCTACCTATTCGTTCATACCCTACTTTCTGTCTAAAGCCAAGCGATGGAATAGTAACTATACCATGTAGACAAAAGATAAAAAACAAAACTACTACACTGTGATTAACGCAATAACGCAGTACTCGACGTATTGCTATACGTTCTATGTGCATTGGGTATAGGGTTGTCAGGTTGTCTTTAGGAAATTACCGGACAATGGCGAGCGCTTTTTGGGAGTCTGGGCCGGTGCCCCAGAGCGGTCAAGGTGCATTGAAAACCCTGGTCAGGGCCATCAGAGGGTCAAAGGGACGAAGGCCCGCGAAGCTGACCAAAGATACCGATCAAGGAGTAAAACTTGAAAAGTTGCTTTAACTTACTTTGAAACTTTAAAACAGCTGTCATATCTATGAATGATTGAATGAGCGAATGAATGAATGAATGGGTGGATGGATGGATGAATGATTGAATGAATGAATGAATGAATGAATGAATGTATGACGTTGTCAAGACATTGCCTATCACTGGTTGATTTGGTTAGGGTACGCCGGTACAGCTGTTAGAAATTTGATGTACTGCAAGCCTTGGAATGTGTGCACAGCGTTGCGGGAGGGTAGTTTGATGAGAGTAAGTAAGTAAGTAAGAATATTCTTTAATAAACCAATTGCTAACCGCATTTTGGTGTACACACATCATAGTAGTCGCAAAAATCTAAAATAGCAAGTCTATCTTATTTAAGTCCTATAAATCATCCTAGTGATGTAGGTTCTTCGCATCAGGCTATCAGCGGGAGGAATGACACGATCATGGGCCCTGGGGCGGAGAGAATAAACGGAAGTTTTAACAGGAGGAAGCAAGGCATGTAGCACATGACCTTTACAGCAGAGAAAAGTGGGAATCCGCCTTTAAGCATAACTGCTCAAAGGACGGTGAGTCCTGAGGAAGGTAATGACAGCGACTCTGGGGTCGTCGGCCATGTTGGCCGGCGATCTCGCCTCCTAGTTATTACGACGGATTATTGTGTCTGTGGCAGTGGTCGCACGATTATTTCCGTGTATTTAGAGGTGTTCCGAAGTCGAGTCTGCGTTTTGGACTTTTTGACTCCGATTTATGGATATTTGGACGGCAACTCGCTTCGCAAGTTCTTGGTGTACGAACATCGCCCGTGACTTTTCGGACGAGACCATTGCCTACATCTTGCAAGAGATACCATCATACCAGGTTCGTCAGCCATCACTCCTGCCACCTTGCGAACGAGAGTCGTTCCTCATAACTCTGAATGGGACGAGAGAGGTCTGGACGCTTCATCTTGAGATAATCTGCCAAACTACCGAAGACCATGTCGAAGCGATACCACCATCGATGTTACTCGGCCCGGTGTACTCTTTACATATGCGGTTCAACTGTCAACATCGGACGAGAAGCCATCGGCTGAGCTCTGCGTGAGCGCGTTGGAGTTCGTCGCTGGTGACTTGTCTGTTTCGGGCGGCGTTTGCCGTAGATGACTCTGTCTGTCGTGGTGACTTTAACATCATAGGCTAGAGTCGTTGTGAGATGGGCGCCGTTGTTGGCTGCCAACTTTGTATTTGTATTTTAATCAGTTGCGGTGTGTCAGCTGTTCTTTTGCGTACCATTAAACGAATATAATAATAATAAGTAGGTATGAAGTCTGTTCCTTTCGCACTGCCCCGCGAAACCCCACCAAACAGGCGAGGCATATAAAGCAACCGCGCCAGGGTTGTGGCACGCACGACATCAAAAAGTAGCGGACCTCGCAATCCGTGAGCGACCAGAGTCCGCAAGGCGTAGAGAGATTGGCGGGCCTGACAGCATATTCTGTGAATGTGGTTTTCAAATCCTAAGAAGTTGGAAATGGTGACTCCTAAAATAACCATTTTGGTAACCCTAGTTAGGCCTGGGGTGACACATGGAGTTGTTAAGTTCCCAGGGCCGGTATCACGAAATAGAGTATCCGTCCTAAGACTATCCGGGGGATGTATGAATTTATCCCCGGATGGAATAAACCGGTTTAGAGTATCCGGGGATAAACCATTCTATCCCCCATCGTCATACGCATCACGATAGCCTCGACGAAAATCCAGTCAAAATCACCAAAAACGAAGTAAATTAATTTCAGGTCGGCGTACAAACAAAAGTTACGCAACTTAAAATATTTTATGTGTACAATCAATCCAAACAGTACGACTGACTACACTTAGAAACCGTCAAAAATGCAAACTAAAGCGAATACTCCATTTCGCTAAAGGGGATACTCATGTATGGAGTTGTTAAGTTCCCAGGGCCCGCCCTTTTGCGGCGGATCAACATTTCACTGGTTTTCTTTTTATTCAGCGTTAAGTTACATTCGGCAGCCCATCGGGAGACATTGTCCAGTTCAATAGAGACAGAAGCACTATTTGAAGAAGGAATGAGAAGATAGCAATCATCGGCGTATTTCAGGAGCCTATTTGTGGGGTAGACAGTGCTAAACCTGGAAATAGCATTAATGAAGTTAACGGGCCCAAATCCCGATCCTTGGACAATGCTGGCGTTTATTTCAATGTATGTTGATATTGCCCCTTGGAATTTTGTGCAATGCTGACGGCCATTAAGAAAGGCAATTCATTCATTCATTCATTCATTCAGAGCATTTATATAGCGCCCCTTCAAGAAACTACTCAGGAGCGCTCCCGGCCCAGCCACGACTAAAGAAAAAGACTTGAGGGACTTGTAGAACCCTGTCAGATGGCTTACAAGTAAAAACGAAGCTTAAGTGGTAGGTCATTCCAGATGGAAGGGCCAACAACCGAGAAAGCACGGCGCTGCCTAATAGCCAAGCGAGCCCGTGGAACAAGGAACTCACCCCTCGTCGCAGAGCGAAGCACCCGACGTGCTGGAACATCAGACACTGGGCGGCAAAGATCACGCAAGTAAGATGGAGCGCAGCCAAGAACACAACGAGAAACCAGAGCAGCAATGCGATATGAGATCCGCTGAGACACAGGCAGCCAATGCAATACATCACGCATGTATGCAGAGACAGGAGAGTACTTAGGAAGCCGTCCAATAAGCCGAGCAGCCGAGCGTAGAACTCGATCAAGTCGCCCCAAAACACCAAGGGGAAGGCCAGCAAGTAGTGAGGAACAATGGTCAATTCGACTAGTAACAAAGGCACGAACAAGGACCACAACTGCATCATGAGAGAGAGAGCGAGAGACCACTCGAAGCTGACGAAGTTGATAATAACAACTCCGTGCAATTGAGTTCACATGTTGAGATAAAGTAAGCTCGGAGTCAAGAGAAAGTCCCAGATCACGAACTGTGAGGGAAAAGGTTATGTGAGGAAAGAGCAGGGTAAGTTGAGGAAAGTCGATACCCTGCAGTTGTCTACAGCAATGACCCAGTTATAGATATTGTCTGGAATTGGCAGTTTCGCCAGTATGCTAGCAAATTAAGGTACGCATGTCTGACGGTGTCAAAAGCTTTGGAAAAATCTAAAGCTATTACGTGGACATACTGATTGGAATTCAGCAGCTCTGATATATTATGAGTGAGAGCAATGAGGGCAGCCGATGTGGAACCAGTGGGCCTGAAGGCATATTGATCAGAATACATGCAATTTTGAAGGGGATTGGTTAGAATAGGGTAAAAGGAACGGCATCTTCCTTATTCTGAGCCTGCTGATGCTGGAAGGGGATCAGAAACACATGTTACGCGTGTAACATGGTGCATATACTTTATAAGATAGTTTAAGCATTGACCTACATCATGTCAGTATATCGGATAACCTGTGTAGCTGCATGAAAGGCTGGCTCAGCCTGGCTTTCTGTATTATTCTGTTCTCACTGCCTGTCGCCAGTTATATACTTATACTAGCAGTTTTTACCCGGCGTTCGCTCGGGTTTTCCTCAGCGCCCGTATTTGAATTTAACGACATCTTCGTCAGCGCCCGTGAATGTGAATTTAACGATGTGCAAATTTTTCGTGTGTCCCTCTGGCGAATTTACGCGCTGGCTTGAAATTGTTTAAATCAACTCTATGTAATATATAGTCCTGCATGTGACGTAAGATGTGACGTAAGATTGTGACGTGGACAAATTCATGCCATACTATGGTCGGTATTATAAGATAGCCTCGTCGAAACAGTTGGAAATCATTTAAAATGTCCGTATATCGGCGTTTAATAAAATTGCGAGCTGAAAATAGTCGCGTTGAACTTGACGTGGCGTAATAATGTTTTGTAAAATTTTGTGAATCGCTAAAGCGTTCCGTTTCGGAGCCTTTAGATAACGTAAAAACAAACGCACAAACAAACAAACGAAAGGACAAACTTTAAGAATTATAGTATAAGATAGCAATATTAGTCGTTTATCTGTTTGTCTGTCTACCTACCTCCCTACCTCAGGCTGCCTGCATAGAGGCAGACAAAAACAGGCTCTTCTGACTATAAATTGGCTTTTTCTCGACTTCTACGAGCTACAATATATTCTGAAGCTTTGTTTCAACCAAGTCTCGTAAACTTAATGTCTGGTAGAAGTAGGCACTTCTACGAATAGAGCGTTAATAGATCGTATGTCTTTAACGATAGCCTACAGTAGGCCTAACTATGGCGTGTAGTCGGGCAGTTTAAAATGCATTTTATTTTTGGTCAATGTCTGGTTGCACATTCAATGCATTTTATTTTTGGTCAATGTCTGGTTGCACATTCAATGCCGTGGATGCATTTTATTATCAGATAGGCATATCGGACAATAAATGTCAAATGCACTAGATCAGGCACGATCTAGTGAATTTTGACACTGTACCTGCTGTTAACAATTGTAATACATATAGGCCTATTTGAGGAATTTAGGTGATCGAAAACGAAAAATAGAAATTCATTCATTCATTCATATATTTCAGGAATTTATATAGCGCCCCTTCAAGAAGCCTACTCAGAGGCGCTCCCAGTCCAACCACGGTGATACAAGTAAGTCTTAAGGAGCCTGTAGAACGTAGATGAATTATCTCTAGGTAACAGGCGTATCTCCAACGGGAGACCATTCCAGATAGAAGGACCTACAACTGAGAAAGCACGACGCTGACAGGTTGAGGTTCTAGCACGAGGGACCAAAAGAAAAAAATAATATATTTGGCAGTGGTCCTGTGCATAGAACGAGTATGCGCATATTACGAATATTGAGATTTTTAGAAATTTACGAATATTGACGAATATTAAAATGGCCAACGAATATTAAAAATTTCAAGTTCCTTTAATTCTTAATTCTTCAAAATCCTTACTCATAAATGACATCTTTTGACGGAAGTGACCATCGTGTGTTTTCCGGAATTTGCCGCCCCTTAAAAATGCCGCCTTAAGCAGCCGTCTATATCTCCTATACCTAAGGATGGCACTGAGCGTCGTAGCTATTTTGGTATTTGGGCCTATAGAAGAGTGACATCAATATTAAACAACATACAGCGACATTATGCGTCAGCCTCAATCCTAATCAGTCAAGGCATCATTGGAACTAATTGAAACGAATCTTCTTCATAATACTGGCATTACC
Source organism: Aporrectodea caliginosa (assembly GCA_020284085.1). Taxonomy (NCBI): domain Eukaryota; kingdom Metazoa; phylum Annelida; class Clitellata; order Crassiclitellata; family Lumbricidae; genus Aporrectodea; species Aporrectodea caliginosa. The sequence continues at coordinate 10,907 of JACEVL010001608.1, forward strand.
CATACTGAGTTTTCGGAGATTGGAGAGAGACTGCAGAGAGATACAGAAACAGACACAGACAGACGGACAAAGACTGAGAGTGAGTGAGTGAGCGAGTGAGAGTGAGTGTGTGTGTGTGTGTGTGAGAGAGAGAGAGAGAGAGAGAGAGAGAGAGAGAGAGAGAGAGAGAGAGAGACTCTGATTCGGGTCAGATCATTTGCCCTCAGCTTGGCTTGGAACATTATACACAAGGTGTCTCATTCCCTTGGTTCTGTCTCACAAAGGCTATATTGTTATGCCTGAAACAGTTTAGAGCGCAAATGATAATTTTAATTTTATTAATGTTACCACAAAGCCAAAACTTGTGTGAGATTCGTCGCCTTTGGATCGATACTATAGATTCCCGGGCCTCTGGTCATGGTGGTTTTTTCTACAGAGTACCTCAAGGGTAGGGTAAAATTTGGCTAAGCGTACCAGCTTACGGACTACAGTACTTAGTATAGCACCGCATAACCACTGCACATGTTCTTAATTAGTAGTCTTAAATAAATTCGTAACCAAAAGGAAAAACAGTGACGTCATCAACGAATATTTACGAATATTTACGAATATTAAAATAACCTAATATTCACGAATATTTACGAATATTAAAGCCTGTAGTCACGAATTCTCGTTCTATGGTCCTGTGGGAAAATACCTGCCGGTCTGTGACACTGAAAAGTTTGGGAAGCGCTGTAGCCTATTAATGAATGTTAAAATTATTGTTAAAATTTATTTTAAAATCTATGATAAAGATCAAGCCAACCAATGATAAATATGATAAATGAGTCAATGCATTCATTTGAATATAATTTGATTTTTTTAATTTAAATACCTTGCTATTATGCCTATTAATTAATTAAAGGACATAGGCCTATATGTTTTTAAGTTTGGTGAGACCTTCTGGTGTAATTTTTAACAAGGCCCTACAAGCTTACGGCATAACGAAGTCTAAATCCGGCACTGTGCGCTCTGATGCTTGCATGGGTGTGCTTCCATGCATTCAGTCGAGCTAATCGTGCCATCTTCTGTATTAAGCCTTCCCCTTGGACCAGTCGTCCATTGCATAAACATAGTGCTCACTTAATTAAGTAGCAGAGTGATTAGACCTCTAGGCTTGTAACACGGAGAGTATATAGGCCGAGAGGTTCGAGCCTTCCTTGCATGAGAAGATTACTGGCAACTTACGCCTAGGCTATTTAAACAAACAGTTCAGTACATTGTGTATAGGCAATAGATTGATTACAATTAGTACAGTATGTTAACTGGAATATGGCCGATATGTGGGTTCATGTAAGATATGAAACCGGAAACCGAAATCTGGAAAGAGGCAAACGAAATGTGCAGTTTTTCTTTCTAGTTGTACGTACTGTCTTGGTTTGTGACTATAATTATTAATATCGGTAGGCCGTCGCCTTGCTTCCTATTCTATACATGATAGGGGCTCTGGATCGCGGGGTCCATGACCCCCTTTTTCCCCCCGTGTAACCAGATTGTCTCATTTCTTGTAAATTTTCTCCATTGCTTCCTTGCAATTTTCCTTCCTCCAACAGCGCCTTAAGACCTCATGTGGACTTAGGGGCACCTCCCTCCTTTGGTTTTGATCTTACCTTACGGACCGCACACATATGATGATTTCAGGTGACTCTAGAACGTCCTGGGTTACGATCAAATTTGGTGTCCCTCAAGGATCAGTACTTGGCCCTCTCCTCTATCTTCTATATACAGCCGACATCTCCTCTGTTTTAGAAAACACCTAGCTACTGTCACCTCTATGCTGATGATGTTCAGGCATATGTTCATAGTTCCCCAAGTGCTGAGCTCTCCCTCATTGCTCGCATTGATGCTCTTTCTCAGGACCTTCAAGCATGGATGTCTTCAAACCGGCTCTCGTTAAACCCAACTAAGACCAAATTGATCTGGTTTGGCACCCGCCAGGCGCCAGCAACGTCCTATGATTGACTATTCTCTTTTGGACGAAAGTTTTCCTTCCTATACGCCTTTTCAACCTCTGTTCGTAACCTATGTGTCACTCTTGATAGCTCTCTCTCTTTCTCTGACCACTTACCAATCTCACCCGCTCCTGCTATTACCATCTCCGACGCCTGAAGGCAATCCGACGATCTGTTTCTTCTTTGGTTTTACCTCAATAGTTCATGCCTTGATTTGCTCTCGCATAGACTATTGTAATTCCCTCTTTGTTGGCCTCCCGAAAGTGCGCCTCTTACAAAGTCTCCTCTGCAATCGGTTCTCAATGCCCGTCTGCCCCGATTATCCCATATCTCTACGTTGATGTTTGAACAACTACATTGGCTTCCTCTTACTGCACTCATCCAGTTAAAGGTATTTGTCCTCATTTGTCGATCTTACCTAGGTCTTGCCCCTAAATACCTCTGTGACTCAATACTTCGGCCTACCACGGCTGCTTCTCTTCCCCCGCTTCGCTCTTCGCATTGTCTTGACCTTTTTGTTCCTCGTGTGAGAACGGCCATAGCTCAGTCCAGTGCCTTTGCCTGCACTGGCCCTTCGCTATGGAATCAACTCCCCCACTTTGTTCGCACCACCATACTATCCGATGGTCCTACTACATCTTTTCGCTACCTCAAAACTTGTCTTTACACTCGAGGACTTTCGCACTGGAAGCGCCTCTTTAAATCTTTAAATATACAATACAATACAATTTGGTTACCGAATAAATTTATTGAAGTGAAATTGAATTGACATACATGCACAGTTGCACACATAGGCCTACATGAAATATCTGGGCTATGCTGCTATTAGAATATTATATTTGTGCAAAGGACTTTTCATTGTGACGACGTCTCTTTGTTCTAGCCCACACTATTATTACGTCACTAATTTTGTCTGTGGACAAAATTGGTCGTGATGATGCTAGGTTGTTAATTTTTCTTCTACGGACTTCGTATTGCGACGACTTCTCTTTGTTATACAATTTTGTTGCGTCACTAACTTTGTTTATGGGCAAGTTGCTAGGCACTACGATAGCAGCTTTGTACTATTGACTTCATATTATGACGTCATCTCCTTGGTCTACAACACTATTATGACGTCATTAGCTATGTTTAAGGACGCGTTGTTGTTAAGATAATGGCTATTCCGTAGGCTATTGTGACGACATCTGTTTGTTCTACAAACACTATTGCTATGTCTTAGCTTTGTTCACGAACAACTTGCTGATGGGATGATATATCTTTGTTATATGGACTTATGGATTTCTTATTAATTGTAACGCCATACCTTTGTTGTAGAAAAATACGTAAAACGGATAAAGGGTTCCCATGTGAAGGTAAAATGATAATATAGAAGATATGTCAAGGGCAGGTGTCACGAAATAGAGTATCCCCCATACATGAGCATACTGGGTCTTGATCCAAAATATCTTTGTCACCAAATTCTCCGCCCTCTCTCTGCTACGCCAAAGCGTCCTCTCAGATCCTCTCACCGGCTTGACCTTTTTGTTCCCCGTGTTAGGACCACACTGGCTCAATCCAGGTCCTTTGTGTGCATAGGTTCGTCTCTATGGAATCGACTTCCTCCTTCTCTACGCTCTACAATCCTCTCTAGTAGCATCTCTACCTCTTTCTCACCTTAAAACCTTCCTTTTTCCTCGGAGTGGATTTATTGTACACATAAAATATTTTCAGTTGCGAATCTTTAGTTTGTACGTCGACCTGAAATTAATTTATTTCATTTTTGGTGATTTTTACTCGATTTTCGTCTTGGCTTTCGTGACGCGTATGACGATGGGGGATAGAATGGTTTAGCCCCCCCCGGATACTCTAAACCGGTTTATTCCATCCGAGGGATAAAATCATACATCCCCGTATAGTCTTTGGATGGATACTCTATTTCGTGATACCGGCTCAAAGGTCTCCAGAGGCCGGACCTGAGTAGTGATACGAGTTCCACTTTTAACACAATAGGCCATAAACTCCGCCTACCATTGTTCTAAGCCCCACCCCCTATTGTTATTAGCCCCACCCCTATTGTTCTACTAATCACGCTATTGTTCCACTATAGGCGGCCATTGTGCGAGTCCATTGTCTCAAGGCTTAAGCCGACGATTGCTAGGTCATTGTCTTCTGGTATAGGCCAACCCGGGCTACGGCCTACTAGTCTATTGTTCCCTAGTCCAGCCCACTGCCAGCAACTCCTTTGTATCCTGGTCTGGGTTACCAAAGTCTTTTGTTCCCAGGTCCACACCACGACCAATCAGGTCCACTTTCAGGACAATAGGCCATAAACTCCGCCTCCCATTGTTCTAAGCCACGCCTCCTATTGTTCTGCTAATCATGCTATTGTTCCACTATAGGGGTACATTGTCAGAGTCTATTGTCTCGGTATCTAGGCCAATGGATGTTGGTCTTTTGTTCCTGGGTCTGCCCCACAGCATACTAACCCTTTGTTCCTGAGTTCGGCCAGCCGCCTCATCATCTTTTGTTCCTGGGCCCGCCCCACCTCAATCTTTTGGTCCTGGGCCACGACCAATCAGTATGAACGACGTATAGGCGCAAGCATAGATATTGGCTCAGAATCTAGACCCATTCAACTCGATTGACAGGTCAGGTGCATGCGTATCCATTGTCCAAGGCTCTAGCACTAGCATTTTGATTGACGGGTACGCGCGAGCAAAATCCATTATCCAATACTCTAGGCCATCCAATTTCATCGGCGCGTAAACTCGAAGGCCCCTCCCCTCCCCAAACCCAATGGTAAGGGCGGCGGGGGCGGCAGCGGAAACTGCTGACTACCTCCATAAGAAGGTCAAACACGTTTCTACCATCTTCCAACCAGAATACTCAGTCATACGCATGCGTGCTTAACGACAATTAACACTTCAATCCTTTTCATCTTATAATCGTCATTTATCGAAATACCATATCAATGTATCAAAGACCCGACAATAACGTTTACAAATTTTATACATTTCACACTTTTCCGTAAATTTACTGTGAAGAAGAGGAAAAAGCCTGTAATTTTCAGTAAAGTTATACGAAACTTTTTAACAGTGTATCTTCGCCTGTTTGTGTAAACGGTGAAATCTCTAAATAGTTTCGTTTAGAGATGTTCGCACGCGCAAGCTTCCGGCTACTGTTCAACAGAGATCTCGTTTCAAACCGACGCTCGTAGTCTATATTTCTCCGATGACACCAAAATCAAGAACTGCTTCAAGTGTTGGACAAACTTTTTGAAACCCTCTCACAGTGTCTATACAACGTGCTCATTCGCTCCCGTTATTTCCATCTGAGCTGAAAGGTTACAGCCATCAAATTGATTAAACACCTTAGGCCGTCTCACTGTTTCTTACGCACTCACCTTTTTTATGTTGCTCCTACTACTTTTATATTATGTTGCTCCTATTACTTTTCGGTTTTGATATGCATTCAACATCGGCGCAGTAGAAGATAATAATTACATTAGGTCTACATTCCCTTGGCGTATGTAAACACGTAGCGCCATATCCATTTCTCATGTCAACATGCCTACATCGAACACAGCAAAGGCATTGCAACGCGTAAACAAGTCTAATCACTTAGCAACGACACGCACGAATCGCGCCTTTGTCTAACCGCCAACACTTAGCAGTTTCAAGGCGTCCATAGGAGTTTGTTGTCATCGTTTCCACGGCGACGGCACGCATAGTTTCTGGTGCAGCTATGCTATTTCCGATACACTGTTAAAAATTTCTCGTAACTGTACCAAAAATATAACGGAATTATATTTTGTTTCCGTTAATTTACAGAAAAGTGTGAAATACGTAAAATTAGTTTTTTCGACTTTTCCAGGAAATTGATGTCCTCGTTTCCATGTCCACGACACGCATAGTTTCACGCACACATATGTTGAAGCTTGTTTCTTATATTAAACAATAACATCATTTCATACTTAGTAATAATTGTTTGGCACTACTTTTGTATTGCGCATTTACTTAACTCAAGACATATGAGTTTATATTTTAACATAGGGACTATATATACGTTTGAATGTAAATACATAAAATGAACTCTTGAACAGGTTTAAAAGTTTATAGATACCATTACACGATAAAGAGCAAAGATTTAACTGAAAAATGTTACCAACTGTGTTACTTTTCACATATAATTATTAAAATTGTATATCTTTCAATTTGAATCCTTGTACAACGAACGCGTGGACTCTCACTCGCACGGACATAGTTAGCGACCATTGTAGAGTACGAACCTTCAAGAAAATTAGCTAGTTTTCTAGCCATGCATTAGAAGTTCATGGCTTTAAACACACACGTCCATTTAGAAGTAGCCTATTCAAATTTTATCGCTATTCGAACCTACTATTTCACCAAATCAGCAGGTCGCTCTAACCGGACGCTCTAACCGATCAGAAGAATCTGGGTGGTGTTCTTGTGGTTTTTAATCTATAAATTTGTAAACATTGCCCAGAAGCCAATTTAGATGTTTTATTATTGGAACATGTATATATTTAGACATCTTTCTTTCATATGACTCACTGTTGTAGATATCTACCAAATAACTTCAAGAACTGAGTAAGATGAAGAGTAAACTGACTCATTACAGAGATTAAATATTTCACAGTAAAATACGATGGAAATGAAATGACTCCATTATAAACTCGCGAATGCAGGATCACACTTCTGAAATACGGGTATATCATGAATAAGAAGAGACACCATCACTATTTTTGGTGAACTTACAATCTTTGAGCTGCTCTTTCCAATGATGCAAGTTGAATTGCTCCATAACCTATCCCACACGATGATCTTTGGCTTTGAAAATGGTCTTCGGAATACAATTTTTCATTTCTGGAAGGCCATATGGTAGCAGACATGCTTCAGAAATACAAAATTTCTGCATATATTTGTATAAAAACTATATTAGCATTATGAGTTTTTAAAACATTATATAATACAAGATCTTTGATATTAATAAAGTTTTGAGCTTCTGAAAGTCACTACAAATTTAGACGTGCGTTCCAAAACGGCAAAAACGAGGTCACCCCATGCCTCTTTGAAACTCAATATCTTCAAAACTGCTTAAGGTATTGATATAAAATTTTGCATACTTTCCTCTAATACCATAAATAAACATTCTGTGAAATTTCATTGAAATCCGAGATGGTCATCCTGGAGCTACTTGTTGAATTGAGGTGGAATGACATTATAATTATGATCTCCAGAACATCATCTCCAGATTCCTAAGTCTCCGCATTATCTTGTCAATTTTAGAATTTCGTGTAACAGAAGCAGCAGGCTATGGTTTAGTCGTGAGAAGTGAGAGCCTGACGCTGATTGGTGCAACTTTGCAGCAAAGAGCCTCGAAAACGAAAGGTTGTTAAATTTGTTACATAGTGTGAGCTATTTGAAGAAGAAGAGAAGAGCAGTCCCTTAAACTAGCATTGAGGGAGCCATGGGTAATTGGTATAAAGTGTTAAAGACTTCATTTTCTTAGGCTCCACATGTGAGTGTGGGTGGCCAATTCTCTCCCTCACCATCTCATCGGACCCTGTAAGGTCAGTGTACTCATTATACCTGTGTGGCTAGTGGTACAGGTGGAGCAGAAATCTGTAAACAAATATCTGTTGTTTTAAATCTAATATTAAAATGAGTATTTTACAGAGATTTGGCCCAGTTTGAAGTTACACTTGACTTTTCTAGGTGATATCTGAGGTTTGGATGGATCACAATGGTGTCAATTTCTGCTCTGGCAGGGCTTTGAACCCCATACCTCTTGATTGATGGTCCAGCATGCTAACCACTACATTGTCGAGCATCTCTGAGATATTAAATGAAGCATTTAAGTGTATGCTTTAAATATAATTTTAAAATCAGTGATTTACAGAGATTTTGGCCAGTTTGAACACAGCACTTGACTTTTCCAGGAGTGGTTGAGGTGTGGATGGATCACAAGGGCAAGGCACCCTTGTGCCATGTTTCCCCAGCTGTTCGTGACGTCCAACTTAATTACCGTCTTGAAAAGGGGGAAATGTGTGTATTATACTTTGACAAACCAGGTAACCATCTTTTGTACTGCAGTTATCATATGGCAACTGATAGAGATAGTCACATCATCCTTGTGATTCAGTGCAATATCTGTTTCAATGCAGCTGAGCATGGAACAAAGATAGGTTGGATGGTTGAGTTGTAGTAGGGGTCTACTTTGTGAAACAAGAGGGCAGATTGGAAATGGATTTTTTTCTCATTTGGCAGCAAGTGCACTGAATGCATAACAAGCTATTGGTGATCTATAATTTTAGCATTCCCAATTGTTCCACCACAAGAGCGGATATAATAATTTCTCTTGTGAAGTTGTCATTTTTAAGACATTACGAAACTACTGATGCACACATTCCATCTGTATTTTGCATTTAGGACAATGATGGAATGATATTTAAAGGTCTTTGTTTTGAACCATTTGTAGTTTGCAAATATCCTGTACTGCATACTGATACCAATGAGGAGCAAGTTACATTAGTCAGGCATGCCGTTTAAGGAGTTGAAATTTCATTATGAATTACTTTTTAGGGTTTGTACATATATGCTTACAATCCTAGGATATTAGTCTCTAATTTTAGTAAACATATATGTTAAATTTTATAGCCACTATCTGGTTCTACTGTGCGGTGGAATCTTATGACGTCGATGAGACAGCATGGCTGCGTGTGTTTGATGTTTTGCCTTCCCAGCTATCGTATTAGGTATGACTTTGAGTTCTCACATATTAATATAATAAAAGAACAGAAATTTTCTGAAGTGTGTCATGAAGGCAAGTTTTCCTATTACACTGAAAAGTGGTGCTGCTATTGACTTATTTCCTCTTATAGGCAATGAACTACACTCGTTTCATTTTGGAAGAGTGGGAGGGGAGGGATGGGGAGAGGAAGAGGTGGGTGTGAGATGGAGGAAGAGGTGGAGGGGAGATGGAGAGGAGGGAGATGGAGTGGCAGGGGCGAGGGACCTTTTTAATGCTGGTGGAAATGCTGTCAAGGTAATGGTTACCAATGCCGAAGAATCTGGTGGGTTGGCATAGCCACTATATATTTGTCCTAATCCACAATATATATTGCATACATACATACATCATACATACATACATCGCATACATACATACATCATACATACATAGTACATACATTGCATACATACATACATTATATACATACATACATAATACATACATAGTACATACATTGCATACATACATACGTTATATACATACATACCTACATTGCATACATACATACTATACATGCCTACATACATTGTGTACATACATACATACATTGCATACATCATACATGCATTGCATACATACATTATATACATACATACATACATAATTGCATACATACATACATACAAACATACATAGTAGGCACTATGTTCTGTTTGTTGTTGAAGATAAAGAAGGTGCATGGCTCCGACGACAGAACCTATTCTGTACACCTAGCAACTTGACAGTTATTGTACTGTGATTCATTTTAGAAAAATGACGGGAGGTCATGTGACATAAATGAGTGGTACTTTGTGACGTGTTATTAATATCAGGAAGTTACAGTTCTCCCTGTTTCCATGAGATAGGTTGTCTATGTTACAGTGAATGTGTATTATCAGGTAATGTGTATATACCCTGAAATTTTCAGGGTAGATGCATATTCCCTGATTCACTCGGGGAATGTATACATTCCCTGAAAAAACCAGGGTATATACATATACCCTGAAATTTTTGAGTGATTTTATACACTTACCCTGAAAAGCTTTACAATAACACATAAAGCCAGATTTCTATACACATACCCTGAAAATTTCAGGGTATGTGTAACATCTACTGTGACATTTCACAAGAACTTTGAAGCATGTACATCTGTTTGTTTTATGTATTGGCTGTCATGTGTATGCGCCAACATAACGAGTGATGACGGACTATGGCTCACGTGGAGAAGTGGACCTGATTGATATGCAGTCCATGCCTAGTGGACATCACAAATGGATCATGGTATACCAAAATCATCTGACCAAATACTGTGCTCTTCGTCCGTTGTCTACAAAGCTCGCGGCTGAGGTTGCCTATCAACTCAGTAGTTGAGATCATGCAGATTATACTTCGACCGTATAGACAACTCTCCAGCGTCAGGTGAAGCGGCAACAGAACCAAAGCAGAAAGAAATATAAACTCAGAGAAAACGAGCTTCTGCTGGATGCTGACGTCTCCAGAGATGAAGAAATTGCTCTGTGAACCGCGCTTAAGATGTGGCGGTTAAGGTAATCTGCCGGTTTACACATACCCTGAAATTTTCAGGGTATGTGTATAGAAATCTGGCTTAATGCGTTATTGTAGTCAGGGTAAGTGTATAAAATCACTCGAAAATTTTAGGGTATATGTATATACCCTGGTTTTTTCAGGGAATGTATACATTCCCCGAGTGAATCAGGGAATATGCATCTACCCTGAAAATTTCAGGGTATATACACATTCCCTGATAATACACATTCACTGTAACATCTATATGCCTATTCTATGGAGTCAGATTCTTCTGTATACATTTCCTTATTGCGTTCTCTGCGAATGTCTCTTGTCGAGTAACAGTTCGATTACACACGATTGACTAGCTACACTGACGATGATTCATTCATTCATTCATTCAGAGCATTTATATAGCGCCTCTTCAAGAAGCTACTCAGAAGCGCTCCCGGCCCAGCCACGACTAAAGAAGAAAGACGAGGGACTTGTAGAACCCTGCCGGTTGGCTGGTGAGTTAGCTAAGATGATTGCATCAACTTCAAGAACCCTTATTCTAGACTTCTCAAGAATAATGCTTAGTGTCTACTGAATACTAGACATGACAGTCTAATACAGAATGCCCAGTCTAATCTGCTGACGTTTCTTCTGCATCACTGTTCACTGTACTGTACTCTACTGTCTGCTCTCGCTCTCTGTCTATACTCCTTACTTAACCTCCGTCATTCGGAAGCTCTTGGTAAAGGTATAGTCGTGATTGGTCAGTTCCTAGATTGACATTACCTAGACCACTGGAAGGAGTGGCCTCAGTCAACCTTACCTATTCTACTAAACCAATGGGAAACTCTTGCCCACGTGGCTGGATGACCTTTCCAGTCGATTCTGGAATTCAACATCTGGGGTTCATCTATTATCTTCCTCGAAATTATATGATATTCTCGGTAAACCGGCGCTCTTTAGAAGTCGATAGACTACAGCAATTATTCTTCATCAAGACATTGTCATCACATGTCCTCTTCTTTCAGATCCTAATTCTGTACGCGCCATGACCTGCTGCTTCTATTACTGGTATACCTCCCACGGCCAGTGGGTTACTGGTTAATGTAGGCCTAGATTCATCTGTCAGAATCTTAAGACTAATATACGAATTCTCACTTGCTATGTGAGAATATTGGGGGTCTGCTCGCGCTCCCTGTATGCCCTTCGCGTCCTGAGGTCCCACGGCCTTCCTACAACGGCGCTTCATGACGTGGCAAAGGCAACAACCGTGTCCCGTCTGCTTTATGCGGCGCCAGCCTGGTGGGGCTTCACCAAAGCTGAGGACAGAAATAGGCTGGACCGATTTCTACAAAGATCGCGACGAATGGGCTATCTCCCTGGCAACGCGCCTGACGTCTCGGAGATGGTATGCGAAGCCGAGGACAGACTGCTGACGGCAGTCAGCAGAAATACATCCCACGTCCTGCGGAGCTTGTTTCCACCTGTCATCAAGCGTAGTTGCAGCCTTCGCCCTAGAACTCACGATTTTGTATTACCAGCTAAGGATGATAAGAACTACATTCCTAGGGTTCTCTATAGGAGCTTGCTAAAAAATAACCTCTGAACAAACAATAATTTTAAATTACTAATTTCATTTCACTTTATCTTGTAACCGGTTGCGGCTTGTCAACCTGATTCACATTAAACGAATATATATATATATATATATATATATATATATATATATATATATATATATATATATATATATATATATATATATATATGTAAAGCTAAGTTACTTTACAATATTACCTTCCAAACCTATATACTAAAACTAACTGTGTGATATTAATATAGATTTGTTTCGAGTTCTGCATTAGTGGATAATTTTGGCAGTAGATCATGTGGTTAAGCTTATTTTTCATACAAAACGGCTAGTAAGCTGTGAGTTTTAGTTCTGGGTTGTAACCATAAACAAAATGGTTGTTTGAAAGCTTGGTTTATGTTGAATTTTTTTAAACAGGTTTAGGAAGTTGACCATTTTCTAGATGTGAAACGTGAACTTTATGTACTGAATTAAACCTGTTCGGGGACCTTGAAAAAGTTCTTGACAAGCAATAGTGCTTTGTTGTGAATGAACATTGTTAACATGACGCACAAGGCGTCAGTCATTTCTAGTTATCGGCCAATATCTATCTTACCCTATTTTGGCAAAGTTTTGGAGAAGGCGATGTGTGAAAGATTAAATCATTACATAAATAGCAAGCATATATTATACCCCCTTCAGCATGGATTTCGTCCAGGTGATTCTACGGAAATGTCTCTAATTAATATGCAAGACCTCATCTCCAAGGCAATAGACACTAATAAATATTCTATTGGTATATTTCTCGATCTGGCGAAGGCATTCGATACGGTGGATCATAATAACTTATTAAGTAAACTTGAAAATTATGGGATTATGGGTACACCTCATTTCTGGTTTAAAAGTTACTTGGAGAATAGGTATCAACAGGTGCTTTTGTAACGGTGCCCTATCTTCTCGTAAACCTATAAAAGTTGGTGTCCCTCAGGGTTCTAATCTCGGTCCTCTTTTGTTTCTACTGTACATAAATGATCTTCCCAATGCCTCTTCTGTGCTTAAACTTATCTTGTTTGCTGATGACACGAATGCCTTCTGTTCACATGATTCTTTGCCTGTCCTCATTGAAATAATAAATTGTGAGTTAAATATTCTAGCAGAATGGTTTAGGACCAATAGACTTTCCCTTAATATTAAGAAACTAGATGTTTTCCCGTCCTAAGACGGCTAAAAGCAATTTGAAAATATCAAGAGATGCGTCTTCTTGTGCTATGAATGACGTAAGTCTACTCCCTTCCTCCCTCCCTCCCTCCCTCCTCCCGTACTTCCGTCCCTGCCGTCCGTACCTCCTTCCCTCCCTTCAAAGTCCGTCCCTCCACGCACGTCTCTCACGCTGGATTCGCTAGGGGCAGCACGATTCCAGCTAACCTGGACGCGTGTGTTCCCCTCATCTGACCCTACAGCCCGAGAAATGCGTGCTGCCATCTGGAGAATGACTCTTGCGAAAGGGCGTAACGCACAGACATAGCCAGGCGCAGAGATTTCTGTTCTATTATATTATTAATCATGCTTTATAATATTCCACTCTACACAAAAACGATTAAACGAATCCCAGATCTTCGACCCGATCTCTCAATCGATGGAATTGTCCTTTCCCAAACCCGCTCTACTAAATTTCTTGGAGTCTGTATTGATGAATGTCTGACCTGGTCGGAACACATTAATGTTATTGAAGGCAAGGTTGCAAGAAACCTTGGCATATTAAAGAGAATATCTCACCTAACCCCTGTTCACATTCGCAAGAACTTATATTATACCTTAATTAATCCCTATTTTGATTATGGTAACATTGTCTGGGCCTCAAACTATTCTGCTAGGTTAAAATGTCTTGTGCTTCTACAGAAAAAAGCAATTAGAGTTATTGCTGGAGATCCGTATTATGCCCATACAGCATGCAGGTTCAGAGAATATAATATAATGAACTTTGAGAACTTCAACCGATACCTAGTGGGAAAATTCATGTACAAATTTGTTAATAACTTGTTACCTGAATCATTTTTGAACTATTTTATTAAAACAGTAGACATACATTGTTACTATACAAGATCATCTGGTGGTCTATGTGTGTCATATGCACGAACAAATTATCGTAGATTTTCTATGTCCTGTAATGGTCCGAAAACTTGGAATGCTGTACCAAGAACTGTACAGAATGCACCTACTCTTGTCCAGTTTAAGAAGTTGTGGAGGATTTACTTAAATCAAGGTTGAAAGATTGACGTTGTCTTACTTGGAATTGTTTCATTGTGGAGCTTACATTTTAATCTTCTGTTTCTTAAAGTTGAATGTTATCAGCTAGTTAACAACTGACTAATCATCCACCATGGAATCTAGTTAATGGGGTGTCCCTAATTAAGCGGGGCTTCTGACCCTTTTGGGTCCAGGGCCGATGAGAGGGGGGTCAGAGGGGCTGCTGCCCCGGGGCCCGGTTCTATGGCAGGGGCCCTGGCAGGGGCCCGGAAATGTGTAAAACTTTGCTCAAACTGAAGAAACCTGTGGGTTTTGGCTTAATGCAGTCTGTATATGACGGATGCTTTTGATGAATCATGATACATATAGGGCCACAGACGGACTGTATGTCTAGGTCACCCAATGTGTCACAGTATTTGATCCACAGTAGACACGAACACAGTTGTACACAAAAATACTTTCATTGGGTTGAACAACAATATAGGGCAAGAGATTCTCCCTCAGACGTACTACAACCGCATACCATTAATTTTACCTTTAATTCAATACAGTTGCTAATCCATTCATTTACTTTTAAACAAAATAGCGATTTCAATTAAATTCTTCAATTTAATAGCTAGTTGATGAAGTTTGTAATAAAGAAAGCGGTCTATCGAATCTCTGCCAGAAAAGCAAGAGAGTAACGAATGTGACGATGAAAATTGGACTGAAGAGGTTAGTTAGCACTATTTATAGGGCCTACAGAAAATTCTATCGGCAATGTTGTCAACGAAAACGATTTAGG